>BFEA01000141.1:846936-878212 GCA_003427395.1 Chara braunii
GCCTAGCAGCTTCCAACTCAGAACGACCCTCGCCAGCAGGATCTCTCAAGAGAAAACGATGCCCCGCACGATAACTGGGTGAGTCCCAATGGGGCAACGACGCATGACGTCAACAACATGCTCTCAGGCATTCGCGTTCCACCCTGCGTCTCACCAGCACACGTTGACCACCGTCTCTCTCTCTCTCCGTGTAAACCGCACCTTCACTCCTCCGTCCTCTCCACCTTGTCGTGCGTGTCGTGCTCTCCTCTTGCCTCACACCCATTTCTTACCTTTTCCCTGCTTTCCTCCGGTCCCGCGGCCTCCAGTCCCATGGCCCCTGGGAGTCAGCTGTCGTGAGCTAGCCTCGGGTCCCTTCTCCACTGGCTCTGCAGCTCGGTGGTGTTTCTGGATCTCTTCGGGCCTGTTCCAGGACTTGAGATCCGTTTCTTGGTCCGCCTCGCTCATCTCGCTTTCCCCGCCTGAGTCTCTCTCGTTATGTTGCTCCTCCCTTGTCTCGGTCCCAGTTGATGACTCGGTCTCGTGATAGATGACCATCACCCTCAAGCCCACGGTCACCCCATCTCGCCTGCATCTCCATTCTGCCCTGTCGCGCACTTCGTAAATGGCAGCGTGCAGCTTCTGGTCAGCTCCCATCTCCTCCTCTCTCCCCCCTTCAATGCAGACTTTCAGCCGGACTACCTCTCCCCGATCATACTTCAGGGCCGTCATAATCTGAGGCCCTTCCCCCGACACTGGAACCCAGCGCACTGTATGCCGCCAACACCCCGGCCTATAGTCGTGTAGCGCCATTGCCACTCAGGATAGTCGAGTACCTGATCTCCGGGCGCTCGCAGTGAGATAGCCCCTTACAGGCCCCGAAGATCCGCCCTCTCTCTTGTCTCAGGCCCGCAGCGCTAGTGCAAAGAAAGCACTCTGCGACAGAAAGTACTCTGCAACTAGTGTGCATACGGCTAAACTCTCTTCCCCCTTTTCTTTTTTTTTATAGGCCGTAACTCTGCGTACTAAAGGAAGAGACCAGCGCTAGTCCTTTCAAAATTTTCCTTCACATTAATAGTTTTAATATTTCCAAAATGAGAAAAAAAAAGAAAAAAGGCAAAACTAATAATTGAAAAACGGTCGAAGTACGGTCCTAAACCACTATGCGGCAACAGAGTCACTAATCATCACGACGAGACGGCGAGCCAATCCGGTATCCCATAATGAAATACTGACAAACATTTTCCTTTCCTCAAAACACAAGCATTGTCCTATGCCTGGCGGGTACCCGTGTCCGATTGCAAGGAGGGGGCTTATGACCCTCCATGAAGGGGGTGATAAGCCTCCTACCGATGAGGTCGCGGGTCGCCCTCCTTTTGAGGTCCTGCCGCGCGATGTCAGTTTGAAGAGCACCCACTGACTGTATACGAGGGATCGGCCTACTTAGGCAACAAAAAGATGGTTCAAAATCCGAACCGTTGGCTTCCCGCGAAAGGACAAGCCAACAGGTAGAAAATCAGATTTAGAAAACTAAATAATAATAATAATAATAAAATAACAATAATAACCACAGAGAAAGGAAAAGAAAAGAAAGGGCAACGTCGCAAAATCTCTCCGTGCACCAGCCTTACCTGAACCACGCCCCGCGCTCACACACGGATCTGAGGTTCATTTTCTTTCTTTTCCCATTTTCCTTTCCTTTTAGTTTTCACTGTATTTGCCTTTTAATCTGGCCACCAAGGCCCGCACGATTCGGACAAACAGTCCCGGTAGGCAATTTTACGAGCGGTCGATAAGACCCAGGCCATGAGATGACAGTTGCGGTCTGAGACCTGAATCGGCGGCCTTCCCTATGATGTGACAGATCAACCAGGTGGGAATCGACAATTCAAACTTTTGGAAAAGAAATCATAGCATCGCAGTGACCCGAGGCCACTGGATTTTCCCCATACTAAAGCGGTTTTAGATTTTTGGCGTTTTATTTTTTTTTCCTCTTCCCTTCTCCGACAACGACTTTCTGTCTCATGCATCCTACCCATAACTTAGTAGAGGGCGCTCGGCGCGCAGTTGAAAAGACCGAGCCAGCCCTTTCACCTCCGCGTCCCAGGGCGAACTCGGCGGCTACCACGGCCACAGGCCGGTTGTGCTCTGCTGTACAACAGAGCACCAAGCCCGCGTGGACCAATGGAAGTCCTGTGGCGCACCCCTTTTGCTGAGGGCTGCGCCACCGGGGCTGGTCCGCGCCGGTAATAACCCAGGTACCAGACCTAAAGGAGCAGTGGACTAACACTGAGCGAGGAATTGGTACACAAAGGAGGGCCGGGACGCCGTGCCCTCCGACATAATACCAAACCCCCACCCAGCTTCCCCACTGGGTAGAAACGCATCGCGTTTTCAACATAAATTCAGTGCGAGCAGCAGCACTCCTCATTCATCACTACTTGCGACTCACTGCGGAGCCCGCACCGTAACTCTACGCAGTCCATTTTCCATTTTTTCTTTTGCGTTCACTTTCTCTCTTAGCGACTGTTCTCTTTTCCAGCACTCATTCTTTTTTTCAACGCTTGCCTTTCCCCAGTGCTCACTTCTCTTACTATCTGCGCTCGACTGCACTCTTGGTGCTCACCTTCCTTCGACCATCGCAGGGTGTAATTGTCATATTTAGTGAAGTCACCCTTCCCTTTTCCCTCTTATCAGTTCCCCGCTTTCTTTTCTCCATTCGTCTATCTTTTTATATAGCATCCCCTTTTATCATAGATTTCACTTAGTGTTATTATCCTCTGTCTCTCACCTCTCCCTTAGCAATCTTTTCACTGTATTATGCTTGAAGCACGCCGTGGACAGGGTAGAGGAAGGGGAGGTAGGACAGGAAAGGCCAAAGAGGAGCCACTGGTTACGGCACGACGCTCCTACAGTTCAGAGGAGGAGGAGGAGGAGGAAGAACCAAGAGGCTACGCGCATCTAAGGCCCTATCCACGTTATCCATCATCAGGGTGGTACGAGAAGACTCCATCCCCTAACAGGATGGAATACCTTCGTAAAAAATTTGATGCGCGCTATAGTACCCCCAGTGCTTCTTCTCCCCTTTATATTCCTAGAGCTCCTCCCACTCCAGCCGTAAGCAAGGCCATAGTGCCTGCTCCGCCTCCTGCTGTCCCATGCACTGTCTCGTCTCCTCACCACCCCAGTCACTGTGTTCTCTTTAGCATCTTCTTCCTTCTCTTTCTTTTCCAGCTTGAATTCATGGCTGTCTTTTATGTCTTGTATAAGCGCGATTTCTTCTCTGCTTTCTGAGTCTGATCTTGGCTCATAAGATTTCCAGTTCACTGTCCATTCTATAACGTCCCAGGCCTGAGAGTTTGGCTTCCTTAAGGCCAGGGACGCATGTTCCTCGTGAACTAGGCCGCTTGTCGACCACCAAATAAAATTTTAAGAAGGATTTTGTCTCAATGTTTGACTTGTTTAACCGCTGGCTTTTCACATGGAGGTTACCTCAGCTCTTGATCAGACATCTATGCCAAGGATGACCCCAGTAACGGGGGTACTCACTCTGTCTGCCATGCTGGAAGTAGGGCATACCAAACCCTCTTTTCTGTTCTCTGGCCTTAGTGAGACGTTTTCTCAGCTTCTCAAGCACCTGATGGGGATACCAAACCCTTGCTTTCTTTCTCTGGTCTTAGTGAGGCGTCTCCTCAACTTCTCAGACAAAAGGGAAGGGATACCAAACCCCTTTTTTTTTTTTTCCTGGTCTGGGAACTTCAGACAAGTATCTGTATACCTGCAAAACCAACAAGTACCACAGACAATAACCATGACCCAGCAAGAAGACCCTCTGACAACCAGCAGTCAAGCATTGACAAAAATTAAAATAAAACCCATAATTAAAACATTAAATAACAAATAATAATTAATACATAAGAACTCTTCATACCCAGGATTTATTGATTGCCTTGGTTTCGGCCCACCACTGGCCAGGAATGTCAGGCGTTCCGTCAGTCTGACACACCTCATTCGGCCCGCCTCAGGCCAGGACTAGTCAGACCATTTGTCTTGACAACCCCTTTGACCTGCCTCCAGATCAGGACCAATCATACCCACTACTCGAGTATGACAGCCCCTTTGGCATTCTCGCCAGGACACCCAGACTATAGCGGGTCTGGTCACCCTATGACAGTAGACGTCCCGTCAGTTAAACTGTCTCGAATCCGGATTTGACCACTGCGGTCAGGGGCCGGCTCACCTACCAGTTTTGGCCAAGGGCGCTGGCTGGCCCGCCCATAATTTTGAACGTGGGACCCGGTCTAACCACAGTTTCAGGCTCTGGCGAACCTCACTGGATTGCATCCTCTGACTGCGGTAGAGTTCCAGCTGACCCCTTTCAGCCTCATGGGCCAGAACCCCGGAGTCTTAGCCTCAGCCGACTATGGAATTCGACACTCGTGTCGGGGACCTGCTGACCCCACCAGATTGCAACCTACTGCGGTAAGGCTCTAGCTGGCCCCGGCAATCAACGCATGCTTAGGTTAGAGAAGAAAACTCCAGGCGAAGATAGTCAGGTAAGCATATCATAACCCACAAGCAGAGTGCCCACGTCCCATAACAGAACAAACATCTCTCAAGAGACGTCCCGTCAGTCTCAAGAGACACTGAACAATATTAACATGCTAGCCAACACTAAGAGTTTGCAAGAGACCTCTCTTCAGCCTCAAGCAAAGAACTTAGTGCTAGCCCCAGAGAGGTCTCTTCCCTCAACTGGGATTTCTTTCCCAAGAGACGTCCCGTCATTCTTAAGGAAATACTGAACACTGGTCTTAGAGAGGTCCCTTCCCTCATATGAGTGGAGACAGACTCTTAGCCAAGAAGCACGAAGTCCCTCTACTGACCACTCTCAGTCAAGTAAAGTTGAACTTCTTTATGTCTGCCTTCATCTGAATCTTTTGGATGAACAACTTAGTCAGAGACACGAATTCCTTCTACTGATAACTTTCTATCAGACAGAACTGAACTTCTTTATGCCCATCGTGCTCTCTCTTTGTCATAAGAATTATACTGCTTATATCATTTAATGTGCCACAGCCATGAGTTTCTCAGGTCTTGACACTTTGTCAATGCTCCCAGAACTGTACTCACAGTTACTCCCCACTCTGACACTCATGGAACGACTGCAGCGCTGCATCAAAGATACAGTCTCATTAACTTAGTTGCTTGCCGAAGTAGATAATGAAATGACTTGCTGAAAACTGGAATATTGAAAATAAGATGCTGAAACTAGAGTACTTAAACTGAAATACTGAAACTGAAATGTTGAATTGACTATACAAGAATGATTATTGTCTGCTGATAACTAAGCCTCACTGTCTTAGTGTCTTACTGTACTCTTTCTCAGTCCTCTATGACTGTTCTCTTACTTGGATGGTTAACTTATCTTTCCTTTCTTTGGAGTCACTGTAGGGATCAAGTCAGGGTCTCTGAAGATGAACTTATGAAGTCTAAACCCTAATACCATGTCAGGAACCCTGGATCCATCCATTTCTGATATCTCATAAACTTTCTCTTCTGCTTCACCTGTGATTCTGTAAGAACCAAGCCATCTAGGCTCTAATCTTTTAGTCCACTGAGTCTCAAGAGAACTGTCAAACGGAAGAACAACATCTCCAATCTTCAATTTCTCTTTTCTTATATACCTTTTCTTGTTCCATCKTTCTTGATCCGATAGTCTGCTGGATGTCATTCTCTCTGCTGCATCCATCASYGCCTGATCAACTTCAGATATCTGCCTCATTCTGATCTKAAGGAGTTCTRAAATAGAATAATCCCTGTCACTTTCCTSACTTGACCATGTCTTGAYAACACTCTCAATAGGCAGTGTAGCATATCGGCCGTACCACAGAGTAAAAGGTGCATACCCAGTGGTTCTCTTGACTGTGATATTATCAGCATATACAACAGCTTTTAACATCTTAGGCCAATTGTCGAGTTTCCCTTCACACCACTTGGCTAATGAATCTTTCAGAGTTCTGTGACCTCTTTCAACAGGTGCATTCGCTTGAGGATGGTAAGTAGTCACATACCGAATCCTGACACCGAATATGAGTGTAATTCTTCTGACAACCTCATTCCTGAATTCTGATCCTCTGTCTGAGACAAATTCAATGATAAAAGGATACCTGAGATAGACTTCCTTTATCCAATCAGCCACTTGCTCGGCTGTCTTCCTTTGCAGAGTTTTTGCCTCAACGTATCCAGAAAAATTATCTCTCATGTTTAGTATGTATATCTCATCCCACCCTTGCCTGGAGGCATAGTGATGAGATCCAGATGAACTCTACTAGCTAGCTCTACCAGGATTGTAGGGAATAGGGACTCAATCATCTTTGTGGTAGACCTCTTCTGACATAAGACACATGATTTACAGTATCTGAAAATCATGTCTCTCATGCCAGGCCAGAAGTAGAGTTTGACATTCTATGAGTAGGTAGCCTCAGCAGCCTGTGGCCACCAACAACCCCCTCATGTAGAGTAGCGATTATCTCTAACTGCCTCTCTTTACCACAAACCACTCTTAGTGGAGGTAGACCTCCCTTACCATCCACAAAGAGATGTCCTCTCTTTAATCTGAATTTCTTCCTTGAATCTTTACAATAATATTTTTTTAGCTGCTCCCTTTCCAGTTTCCTGCTAATCTCTTGATAATTTTCATCATATTCTTCAAAGAATAAAAATACATCTTCTTCCTTCTTTTCACTCTCGTCTTCTTCCTTTGAACCTGAACTTTCCCCAATCTCATGAGCAGCCACTGCCGCTGCATTAACTCTAGCATACCAATTGTTCGGTTCATCTTCTTCCTCTTTCCCAAGAATCGATTTATAAACGTATGCACTTTGGATTTCTCCCCAACTATCTCTCTCTTCCGGCCACAGACTCCACTTGTAGGAGCATGATGCCTCATAATCCTCATCATCCTTTTCATTAAGAAAATTATCAACATAGACAGATTCTTCAATTGTTTCATTCACATCTTCTTCTTCTTCTCGCCACTCAATCCGGCTTAGGCTATCCGCTCTGTTATTCTCAGTGAGAATCTTTTCTTGCTTAAAATCATATGTTCAGATGAAGGCGATCCATCTGCTGACTGTTGGATCTACCTATTCATGTTTTTTAATGACACATATCACAACAGATGCATCAGTCCTCAGGATGAATCTCCTTCCTAAAACGTAGTGCCTGAAGCACCTAAGGCTATGGATGATGGACAATAACTCTTTCTTGAATTGGGTGTAACCTCTTTTAGTAGAATTGAGGGTTCTGCTTTCAAATCTTAGAGGCCTCTCTCTCTCATTTTCATTTTTCTGGATAAGCAATCCACCTAGTGTCATTGGTCCTCCATCAACCTCAATGATGAAAGGTCTTGTCTCCTCCTCATCATAATAGGGTACTCCCAGTACTACACCACCGTCTCTTAGTTTTTCTTTCAATGTTTCTGCTGCAACTTGTCTTTTATCATTCCATGCTAAGTCAGCCCCTTGTCTTACCATTTCTCTCAGAGGTTCTGCAAGGGTAGCAAAATGAGGAATAAAAATCCTCCAAAATTCACAGACTCCCAAGAAACTCCTGACATTGTTACTCTTTTGAGAGGCAGAGGTCAGTTCAAGATTTTGTCTATCTTCTTGGGATCTGGGTTCTTACCCTTGGAGAAGCATCTGAAGCCCAAAATTATCACTTCTGGTTGGAAGAGAAGGGACTTTGGCCCACTGGCAGTCAGATTATACTTCCGAAGTTTCTCTAGGACCATCTTTACATCTTCAGCATGTTTCCAGACAAACTTTCTGACTCCCCCTGCGACCAAAATCTCATCCTTTACCAAGGGTCCTTTTACAGGATTATCATCAATGTATGGACTGATTATTTCAGGAAAAATATCCTGCATGACTTTGATCATATCCCTTTGAACCACTGCCACTCCATTAATCCACCCCTAAGGTACCACACACATGTGAACAAGTCCCCTCGGCGTGTGCATAGCAGTCATGGGTCGGCTAGTGGAGTCAATAGGGAGCTGATCATAGCCAGAGTACAGGTCAACTAGAGAATAAATACATCGACCAGCAAATGATTCAGGAAGACTACCTGCATCACGTACCGTCACAGAATTGAGCTTCTGAAGATTCTGTATCTATCTTAGCCCGCCCCCTGGTTTCCAGAAACAAAACCAGTGCTTAGCATATGGTCCATCAGCAAGTTCAACAACATTAGATGCAATCTTTTTGTCAAGATACTTTACAACCTCTGCCTCTTCCTTCAAGGCATACTTGGTTGGTCTGTTATTCCATGGAACATGATCAACTGTCCAAATCTTGGCCATCTTGATCATGTCAACATCCAATCGCCCTCTCTCCTCATCATTAAAAGAGAAAGCACAAGAGAACTCCTGACACATCCTGAAAGTATATTCTTTCTCTTTAGGCAGGATAAACTGGTCCGAGTCTATCTTCATTGTGCCAAACCTTTCACAAGTGACCCTATTCTCCAGTTTTGCTGATTCCCTCAATGCTCTTATAATTTGTCTCTCCTTTTCCAATGCTTCATGATAATTTTTCACTATTAGGACTGCCACTGGGTTTTTCTTCACCCCCTTGGGCTTGTATTTTCTTTTCGACGCAGTGACTATTTTCCTAAAAAAGGGTGAGTCGATGCAAATCTCAATTCCATCTTCCCTCCCTGAACAGTTTCCACAACTTTCTTGAAGGTTTCAATTTGCCCGTCCTCATCCTCGAGTTTACCAAGGGCTCTCATTATTTTCGAAACTTGATTTCTTCTCACTTAAATCTCTTCTTTTGCTTCTCGTTTTTCTTCCTGCTTTAATCTCCTAACTCTTTCAGCAGATTCCTCCTTCCTGATTGAATTAGCAGATAGTGGATGCTTGAAATCATTTTTCGTACCGACCATAAAGGTTTGCTCTTGAGCAATCTCTGGATCCTGTAGACTGATCCAAGATGACCCCTCATGACTGAAAAATTGGACCGCCTCCATCCTATGCAAAAATGGAGTTCCCAAGATACAGTCATGATCTAGATCAGGTACTACAAAACCCAGTAACTCCACAGTTATTGCCCCAACCTTGATAGGCAAATTATCAATGAATCCTGCCACAAACAACTCTCCTGCAATATTACTCAGTACATTATGTGCAGGTATGTCGATTGATAAATTACAAGCTTCCATCATTCTTCGTGAAAGAAGTATCATCTGTGCCTCAGAATCTACTAGGGCTAAAATCTTCACTTGATTGATGCGAATCGTAAGATGCGCACAACCCATGGTTGCAAATCTCATCTTACAACCTAGCAGTGATCTATTCACTTGGTTGGGAAAGACTGACCCCAAATAAATAACTTTCACTTTCTTCTTCTCAATTAACCTCTTCAATTTTTCCCTCAGTTTGGGTGCTAATGTCATTGCTTCCTTGAAAGACAGTGTTACTTCCGTTTCTTCCAGCATCTTGGCAATTACATCAGAAATCACTGTCCCATCATCCTGATCACTCTTGAGAACAAATTTTTTCTTTCTCCCATGTTCATTTTTTTCCTGTGTACGTTCTGGTTCAGGATCATCAAGGATGTCGATAAGTGATTCCTCAACCTTCTTTCTTTTCTTTTCTTCTATCATTTGAGGTGTCATACGGGTTTGGTGGTTCTTTACTTCACCAACCATGACACTAGGTTCCATGATGAGTTTTTGGGTTAGATCACCATGGAATGACATCATGTTAGCCAGGAAATGAGCCATTTCATTGGAAGAGGACTCTACTAATCCAGAGAGATTCTGAAAAGTAGGGTTCCCTCCAAATGAAGACTCACTTGTTGATGCCTCACTAGGCTCACACTTTGTCAATGTTAAGGACTGTAGAGACAACTCAATCATGGTATGAGTGTCATCTGCTCTTTGTACCAGTTCATTAAGCAAGTCTCCGGTGAGGAAATGAACATTCACATTGGTCTTTCTCTTCTTCTTAATCTTCATCTTTTCATCATGTTTAAGAGCAAGAAGTCTCATACCTCCCGGATGTCTGCGATTCAACTTATTCCATGAGCTATCACAGACATGGCTCATTGCATCTTTCTTTGTCACCCCACTCCTTACATCCTCCTCAAGAGGCTTGCAATAGGTGGTACTTTGTCTACTTTCGTCACAATAGTAGCAAGTAAAACTCCTCTTAGGACGCTCATCATATTTTCTTCTCTCTCTGTTTCCTCCATCACCATCCTTCCCATTCCTTTTGGTTCTGGACGAATACCCCTTCTTACCATGATTTTCGTTGTCATCATTATCGTCGTCATCCTCCTCACTTTCAGCCCGTTTCTTTCCCCTTTCATCCACAGCATGCGTTGCAGGCCTTGCAGGCATAAAGTTAGCCATCACTTTCTGAAGAATATTCTCATTAGTCAAATTGCCCCCTCTATTCATTCCATTCTCAGTCTCTCAATCCTTGGCCAAAGTACTGATCTGATCCAATGACCATTTCTTATGGGAGACAGTAGGTAGAGTTCTTATGATTGCAACCATTTCATCCCATCTGAGAGGATAGTGTTGAGCTTGATTAAGAACTGGTTGTCTTTCAGTGTCAGTAAAATTTGTCAAAAATATATGGCATCTCTGAGTTTCGTCCAAATATGAAATTCTTCTTGCTGTTCGAATGAAGGTCTGAAGAAAAACATTAAAAATGTCATATTTAGCTCTCCTAATGTTAAGTAAATCCTTAATCGTGGTTGGAACTGAATCTTTCTCAAATTCCTTTTTCAGTCTCTCCTTGACTTCTTCCCAAGTAGTAGCACCTTCCATTAGTTCCGGAACTGTCAATCTTGAGTCGGTATCACAATAAGATAGGAGGTGCTTAAGCCGTTGCTTATCTGTCCAGCCATAACTTAGTTCAAATAACTCATACTCATCTAGGAAGTCATTAACTTGGGGTCCTCTGAAGCAGGGAATTCTCTCATCCGGCCTCTTCGCTCTTGCAATGTCTGACCCTCCTTTTATAGTATCAAATCTCTCGACCAGTTCCCGTATAACCCCAACCAAGGCCTCTTCATTGGTCCCTGCAGATGTACTTGGTCTTGCTCACCCTGCCATCTTGACCATAGATTTTTCCCAAGTATTCCTTTCTCTTGCTGTGACTCTTGTCCTCTTTCTTTTCTGTCCTTCAATCTCTTACTCTTCTCGCAAGAGATACAGGCTCGTTCCTCTCTTCTCTTGTCTGCTCTACCCCCTGAGAGTTCTGTACATATAGGGTATAAGCAATAATTGATTGGGTAGTGATCAAGGACAGTGCAATCCTTCTCAGCCTTCCAATGTAATTTTCAATCAATTCTTTCTCATCATCCCTACTAAGTCTTCTGTCATACCCCTTTATAGTACCCCGAATCATAAAATATCGAGTCAGGTCTATAATCTCATAATCAAATTGCATCATTTATAGCCCGTTGTTGATCCTTCTTGCAAGAGAGACCCGTTCCTGAAAAGTGTGGTATGATACTCTCTCAGTAGTTCCCACTTTCACCACCTTTAACAGATAGTTTATCTCAGTCTGGTCAGTGGTAATTCTCAAGGCAGAATCTCCCATGCGATCCAAGAAAGGCTGCAAAAACTTAAGTTCATCAAGGGTAGAAAGATTTCTATCAGAGATCCGAAGAGTCCCTTCTATCTTGACTACCCTGCCTTCTAACACAACTCCTAGTGTCAGCTCTTTAGTCAAACTAGGCATTGCTAATCATCATAAGCAACATTTGAAAGGTAGATCTCAGGTTGGACATAATCAGGGATCTCGAATCTGCGTTCAAAGGTACTCAGGAGTAGGGATTTTATTATCACAGTGGAGTCTTTTTCTCGTGCTCTACCAATCTCAGCGATGGCTTCTAACAGAGGCATCCAATCTCTCCTACCTTCAAATCCCTTAGCAATTGAGAACTCAGAATGCCTCTCAAATTTTCTTACTTCTTTCCCCCAGGTTACTTTTCTCTTTAACTTTTCAAGTCACTCCTTGGTTCTTATGGGACTAATATAAGCACATGTCTGACACTTCAAGTAGTCATCTTCCTTTTCCAAACCTGTTGTTACATAGATCCGTACGTCCAGGCTGCCAGTAGTCAGGAATTTGACCACTGGAATGTGAAATATTATGTGTCCTCTCTCACAAGTCTCATACGTCAGGATCACAAAAGGACTATCACATCCTATCACCTCATAGAGTCTACCTCTCACAGTAGTTATCTCGGCTACTGAGAGTATTCTTCTTGAGCTCTCTCCACTTTCCATGCAAACTTTATCATGGCATACCAATTGTTTTTAGATAGATTGATATCAGGTAAGGGAGGGACTGAGAATCCATCAAAGACAGTAAATCGAGTCGACCCATTGAAGCATTTGTTCTCTCCCTCAAGCATCTCTTTCTCTCTCAGTACTACCTCTGCAGCAAATCCCCAACATCTCTCACACACTGCATCAGCACTTCTTTCTTTTGGGACATAAATTCTTACGTCATACACATCCAGGTCTGTGAAATAGAATGTAAGTACATACAATCGTTCCTGCTCCCATCCGCTCTCGACCATCTCATACCTGACAACTTCATACGGAAATGCCTCTCTCTTGCTTAGAGTATTCAGCGACCTTAGGAGACATTCAACCTTCTTTTGACTTGGACCCGAACCTCTGCCAAAATTTGACCTTCTTTGTCAAATTACTTCTGCTGAAATTTCTTCAGCTCTCATGTCCACCGTTTCTTCTCTCTCTGGTCAATACCATGTTGATTATCGACAGTCAGCTAGACTCATCACAATAGCTGTCAGGTATAGGAGGGATTAAAACAGTTTTGTATGTTACTGGCATTATACCCCATTCCACTTTCTTTTTTTGCTTGATCAGGTCTGCCTTTTCATCATAGATAAATTGGATCACGATCTCCCATAACCAATTAAAATCCTCACCATCATTGCTGTCTCCTTCCTTGACATATGGGCGGATATCATAGATATCTCCCTCCAAGAAATGAGTCAGCACTACGCAGATGGTCGAGCCACAAGAATGATAGCCCCAACAAGCCTCATACCTGTAAGAAAATATCCTCTTGTAGCAAATTTAGACAATTTTCTCAGAGCACCGTCGACCAGCATCTGTCCCGATCCGTCCCACTCTCTTCCTTTCAATTTTTTTTTTACTTTTTTTTTTTAGTGTTTTGGACGAAAATTTGGCATACCTGGTGTCAAGCTCGATTCTCTCCAGTCAATAATGTCAATCTCCTTTTCCCGATCCATTGTGGTACCTCACATAAGGAAGAAATAAATCACAGTTAGCAGTCGTGATTCTCAAGAAAATCGAGACTTAAATGAGAATAAATAAATTTAACATGAAGCTCACAGAAATATCAACAGTTCTCACGTCCTAATCAAGGCTCAAAGATGATGATGACCCTAGTTCATTCCGGACACGAAAATTTTTTCATGTCCCCGGCAACGGCGCCATTTTTGTCGTACAGTCCGCTTCTGGCGACCGGAAAGCCAACAGGCTGTCACGCAGGATTTTGTATGTGATTGCAATAAATAAAATAAATTAAATAATGCAAATCCCTTCCTGTTGTGTGTGTCCGGCTTCGAGCGAAACCCTTCAATTGCGATCTTCGCCGGTCCCCGGTCTTAGAAATCTTTTATTTTGATTCGGAACAACAGAGAATTACGCAAACAATAATCATAAAGTTTTGGGGTGCTATGCATGCAATAGTTATGTCAATCTGATTTTGAAAACTGTGACAAAACATCCTCGAAGGCAATCATCGAGCAAGAATAATGCAGAAAATAAGACTGATTGACTCGAGCAAAGACATGGGCAATTGGATAAGGGAAGAATGAGAACTCATAATAATCCCAGAAAGTACATGTAAACGAGTATGGTCAGCACCTCTCAAGAGTCCTCACTCATCCCTCTGGTCAGTCTCTCTCAATATATCTTTTCACCGATCTCCTCTGGTGCTGAGACCCACGCCCTCGTACAATCTGAGACTGAGGCTTCGTGACTAGAAGCCACCTGTAGCCAGCAAGCTCTGAGCAAGGTCATCCGAGGCACATGACATGGTAATTAACCATAGAGCGACATTCCTCCCACAATGTAGGCARCCCATCCACTGAAAAGACCCCTCGTCTGAGGTAGGGATACTCGGTGGGCTCAGTCAATGCCTCAATGTCGATCACCGCCGGAGAGAGGTACCTCTTTGCCAAACCGATTACGTCCAGCCAACTCGTGCCATCAGTGAGAAGAGAAGGGACTTGAGGCCTAGGATAGTCACTATAAGGCATCGGCCCGAAGCTGTGGATCAACATCGTGCCACTCTCATCGAGCTCCCTCTCTCTCTGCTCAAGGTATTCGGTGACTGAGATCCAGACTAGGTCGAAAAGTTCATGAGCCTCCTTGCCCTTCTTCAGGTAAGGCCTTAGATCGTGGATAGTGTCATCAGCAAAGCTGGTCTGGACAACGAAGATTGACAGATCTCCCTGTCTGAAAGCAATGACACTAACATAATGATAACGGAATGACTCCTTGCATGAAAACTGGTTGAGACTGGCCAACACTGACTCACTGACCGGCGTAGACTGAACTGTGCTAATGAGTACTGTTGCCAGTGCAGACCAACCAGATGGTCTCAAAGAACTGGTTACAAGACTAATTGCAGGAAGCTGATTGTTGGAAACTGATTGCTAGAAACTGATCACTAACAACTGATTGTTGATGATTGATTGYTGTTTTGAATAGTTGTTCCAGATTGCCGTTTCCAACTGCAGTTTTTGATTACTAAATCACTTGCTGAATTAATGATGTGTATGCTGAACCGATTGCCGATTCGATTGCAGATTCTGTTGCTGATTTGATTGCAAAACTKCTTACTKAACTGATTGCAAAATTRCTTACTGATCTGATTGCAAAATTGCTTACTRATCTGATTGCCTTTCAGATTACCAYTGGTCAGAACACTTGATCCTGRYTGCTTKGACTGATTTCTTGCTGATCCGATTGCTGTTCTGRAAACAGACTGGCTGTTGTCGGTTTTGTCGGTTAATTAACYCGACCGACAGACYGCCTAGAGAACTAGATAGGAGTCACTTARCCACCGRCTGGATACTTGTCTGAGAATYAGATGTATGCTGCTCRGTTACAACCGCGACACTGGGTTCACTAAAAACTTAGTCATGTTCTGATCTCTGCCAACAAAACTAAGCACTGTGCATTAGTAGTTGTGTTCAGTGTTGTCCACTGTTAAAGGTGTTGAGTACCGAGAACCATGTATCACTTACTGATTAGATCCGGCGACGAGATCCTTTAGAAGAGAAGGATGAAAGAATGCAAATTGCTYAGAGATCCTGATAATACCGAAGCTAGTACTTGGCTAGCCTTGCTGTTCAGTCGAGATAGTCTGCGATAGCTCACTCGAGAGTGACCAAACACGCGCAGGCAGGGCTATTCTCAGAAGACTGTAATTACTTAGACAAAACTATTGACGAACGACTTCCTTTCACTTTGCCTGCTCAATAAACTCAGTGCGTGAAATTGTGCTATGCAACTCCCCGTTGGACCCATTGAAATAAATAGTATACTCAACGACACCCTGTCCTCTCACCAAATCCCGTGTATGTTCCCTCATCATCTCGATTTGGGAAGGTGCATCTCTGATAGCGCTCTCTTCCCATTTTTCCACTTTGTCCTGATGTAGCGTAGGCGTAATTCTCATCGTGCTTTTCCCGATCTCTCTGCTAGATTCCATCGCACTGGCCATGACTGACCCGTACCCACTCCTGGTATGTCTATTTTCCGTTTTGAAATGGTTAATGATGACCAGTGCAGTAAATCCGTGACCAAAGAATGTTAATAATAGTTCAAGTGTCTGATAATTTTCTCCTGGTCCGAACACTAACTGTTGGCTAGAGGCTTCTGAGTGCTGAACTAGGGTCAAACTTGCTGACAATTACCCTTCTTTGCATACTTCTCTTGATGTTATTCTGCCTATTGGAAAAAATCCCGCAACTCTCACGTTTTCACTATTTTAACCCTGAAAAAAAAACAGGCTCAAAAAGAGAAAGGTGAGTATAAATAGTTAAACACATTAACAGATCTTGTGTGGATACGTTTTCTGATGGAGACTCACCCCTCACTACCCATTTTTCCTTTGTACCGCTCTCGGCGGACATGCCGAGCGATCTTTAGATATTGGCCTAGCTACAGTATCATCATAGCCCAATCTATAATTGAACACCGCCTGAAAACTTCAGAACCCAAGGTATAGGCCCTTAAGCCTAGGCGGCCCAAACAGGGAGTATAGCCAGAACTTGTAATGTTCATTCGGATGTTTGTCCCTTCTTACCACAGTCGCCGATTCAGATCCGAGAACGTAGCCAARCTCATGTATAGCTTAGCTACCTTCAGTTCAGGACCCGCTCTGACCCTTATCTTAATAGATTAGAGGTTTGCATAGCAAGTCAAGGAAAGACCTGATAGCCCCCCCTGACATACAGAAAACTCCTACAAATTTTTAGTAGTGCCGAGGGTTTGTCTCTAACTAATAAGATAAGTCGGCAATAAGATAAAGGTTAATCAATCACCATCAAGCAAAAACTTGACGAGAATATAAGAGATCTTTCTCAGCACTAACTTCCCTCTTTCCATTTATTCAAAGAAAGTAACACCATGGAAAAACATAATCTAAGAATCACCCCCGCATTTTCATTAGCAGAGTGAGCCCATCCAACGAGCCCACAAATAAGCCTGAACTTATGCGATCAAAAACCCGTCCATGACCATCAAGCTCGCAAGTACATTCAGTTGGACACCCATCCACATACACGCACACAAACTTTTGCGGGCTTGTATAGTCATACACTTGATTTGTCTCAGGACACAAGCGAACTCGTACCACTATTTGGCGACCATTCAATGAGGTGAGTACGCAGGCGAGCACATGCAAGCTCATACCCTTCGCCCCCCCACACCCACGCAGTCACCCGATGCAGTCACACGGTGCAGTCATGCAGAGTGCCCACTTGCAGAATGTCCATACACTGCCATCGCACAGTGTGCCCGTACAATGCATCAGTTCGATGCAGCACGCTATGCGGTCACGCGCGGCGAGATCATACAACGTAACCACGTGGGGCAATCAACATTTTGTAGTCTCACACTGACAAAAAAAAAAAAAGAGAAGAAAAAGCCAGGGCTCCAATTATATCTGTAATCTCTGTCTTTGAAGGGCTTATGCACACAGATACACTGGTTGCACCATCCCCCCCCCCATCTCTCTTTGATGTTATCGGGTGATCAAATAATCCACCCAATACAAGGGGACACATATAATAGACGAATGTCGATGCCAAGACTATCCAGCAGCTCCAACCCCATTAATTCTCTCAATTTGTGGTCTATATTTTGTATTCCTCCTGCGGCTTGCACTTTTCAGATTGTCATTATGAGACAGGGGTCTTTCCCTGTTCACCCGGTCACGCAGTCTACTGCTGCCCTAACCTTTGCCTAGTTGTAAGATGATCGGTTATCAATGATCAATCATCCCAATCAATTAAAAACAGCAGAAGGAAACAGAACTGATGATAATAGGACATAAGAAATTCTCTTGCAATGTCGCCCGCCTTTTCTGAGGGTTTGGTCAGGATACTCACATGGAAGAGTGTCAATGACTTTGATAACATCGCGGATCAGAAGTCACTTGAGAGTAGCAAGACAGGTAGTCATCAACGCAGGCGCACCAACCAATAAGTGAAAAACGCTCTCAGAGGAGTGAGACCCTCACAACGACTAGTTCTTAACCAAACGACTCACGCATACTTCGCCCAGTATAATGATGACACCAATAAGACCGCCTGCGCTGAACTCTCTACTCCCTCCACCCTTCCTCTCACTCTTCTCTCTCGTTTGCCGACCACCAGCAGAAGCATGCCAAAACACCTTCTGGCTGAGATCGAGCCGTCAGGCGTCCACTAGACGGGGTTCGTAAAAAACTAGCAGCGTCCCTCGCACTAAAAGGAACTTATTCATACCTGCTTCTTTCACATTCTTACATCGTAGTTGCTCGGTGCGTGAGCTGAAAGTGTTTTAAGACTGATTACTCAGGAGAGGCGTGCGAGATAAAACAGAGACGAGTCACTTCTGGTGAATACTCAAGGAATCACGGAGGCTGGTTGCTCCGGCGTGTCAYAGAGGCTCATCGTGGCTTATCAGTCTTGAAGTACCCTGAGCGAGTGTGAAGACAAACAGTTGACCGACATGTCACGGAGGTTCGCCGCGGCTTATGAGTCATGAAGTACTCTGAGCACGTGTAGAGGCAACGGTTGAAGTCAAAATAGACGTTGCAGTCTAAGCACCTCCCTCGCGCTCGTACGCACCGCCAGTTACAATCACTTCTCTGGCTCGTCGCACACGCTGCAGTTCAACTGATATCACCATCTCAGCACGCGTGCTCAGTTCCTGCCTCTACCTCTTCCATTGGCCCTCCTTCTCTGTTAACTGACTTATCATGCGTGAGCCTTCCGCTTCATGCCTAGCAGCTTCCAACTCAGAACGACCCTCGCCAGCAGGATCTCTCAAGAGAAAACGATGCCCCGCACGATAACTGGGTGAGTCCCAATGGGGCGACGACGCATGACGTCAACAACATGCTCTCAGGCATGCGCGTTCCTCCCTCCGTCTCACCAGCACACGTTGACCACCCTCTCTCTCTCTCTCCGTGTAAACCGCACCTTCACTCCTCCGTCCTCTCCACCTTGTCGTGCGTGTCGTGCTCTCCTCTTGCCTCACACCCGTTTCTTACCTTTTCCCTGCTTTCCTCCGGTCCCGCGGCCTCCAGTCCTGCGGCCCCTGGGAGTCAGCTGTCGTGAGCTAGCCTCGGGTCCCTTCTCCACTGGCTCCGCGGCTCGGTGGTGTTTCTGGATCTCTTCGGGCCTGTTCCAGGACCTAAGATCCATTTCTCAGTCCGCCTCGCTCGTCTCGCTTTCCCCGCTTGAGTCTCTCTCGTTATGTTGCTCCTCCCTTGTTTCGGTCTCTGTTGATGACTCGGTCTCGTGATAGATGACCGTCACCCTCAAGCCCACGGTCACCCCATCTCGCCTGCATCTCCGTTCTGCTCTGTCTCGCGCTTCGAAAATGGCAGCGTGCAGCCTCTAGTCAGCTCGCATCTCCTCCTCTCTCCCCCCTTCAATGCAGACTTTCAGCCGGACTACCTCTCCCCGATCATAGTTCAGGGCCGTCATAATCTGAGGCCCTTCCCCCGATATTGCAACCCAGCGCACTGTATGCCGCCAACACCCCGGCCTATAGCCGTGTAGCGCCATTGCCACTCAGGATAGCCGAGTACCTGATCTCCAGGCGCTCGTAGTCAGATAGCCCCTTACACGCCCCGAAGATTCGCCCTCTCTCTTGTCTCAGGCCCGCAGCGTTAGTGCAAAGAAAGCACTCTGCGACAGAAAGTACTCTGCAACTAGTGTGCATACGGCTAAACTTTCTTCCCCCTTTTTTTTTTTTTTATAGGCCGTAACTCTGCGTACTAAAGGAAGAGACCAGCTCTAGTCCTTTCAGCATTTTCCTTCACATTAACAGTTTTAATATTTCCAAAATGAGAAAGAAAAAAAAAAACAAGGCAAAACTAAATAATTCAAAAACGAAGTACGGTCCTAAACCACTATGCGGCAACAGAGTCACTAATCATCACAACGAGACGGCGACCCAATCCGGTATCCCATAATGAAAAACTGACAAACATTTTCCTTTACTCAAGACACAAGCGTTGTCCTATGCCTGGCGGGTACTCGTGTCCGATGGCAAGGAGGGGGCTTATGACCCTCCATGAAGGGGGTGATAAGCCTCCTACCAATGCGGCCGCGGGTCGCCCTCCTTTTGAGGTCCTGCCGCGCGATGTTAGTTTGAAGAGCACCCACTGACTGTATACGTGGGATCGGCCTACTTAGGCCACAAAAAGATGGTTCAAAATCCGAACCATTGGCTTCTCGCGAAAGGACAAGCCAACAGGTAGAAAATCAGATTTAGAAAACTAAATAATAAGAATAAGAATAAAATAACAATAATAACCACAGAGAAAGGAAAAGAAAAGAAAGCGCAGCGTCGCAAAATCTCTCCGTGCACCAGCCTTACCTGAACCACGCCCCGCGCTCACACACGGATCTGGGGTTCATTTTATTTCTTTTCCCATTTTCCTTCCTTTTAGTTCTCACTGTATCTGCCTCTTAACCTGGCCACCGAGGCCCGCACGATTCGGGGAAACAGTCCCGGTAGGCAATTTTACGAGGGGTCGATAAGACCCAGGCCATGAGATGACAGTTGCGGTCTGAGACCTGAATCGGCGACCTTCCCTATAATGTGACAGATCAAGCAGGTGGGAATCACCAATTCAAAATTTTGGAAAAGAAATCATAGCATCGCAGTTACCCGAGGCCACTGGATTTTCCACATACTAAAGCGGTTTTAGATTTTTGGCGTTTCATTTTCTTTTCCTCTTCCCTTCTCTGACAATGACTTTCTGTCTCATGCATCCTACCCATAACTTAGTAGAGGGTGCTCGGCGCGCAGTTAAAAAGCTTGAGCCAACCCTTTCACCTCCTCGTCCTTGGGCGAACCCAGCGGCTACCACGGCCACAGGCCGGTTGTGCTCTGTTGTACAGCAGAGCGCCGAGCCTGCGTGGACCAATGGAAGTCCTGTGGCGCACCCGTTTTGCTGAGGGCTGCGCCACCGGGGCTGGTCCGCGCTGGTAATAACCCAGGTACCAGACCTAAAGGGGCAGGGGACTAGCACTTAGCGAGGAATTGGTACACAAAGGAGGGCTGGGACGCCGTGCCCTCCGACAACACGTGCACTGCGAATCGATATGAGTTAGCCCTGCGTCCGCGCGGTTTTATACTAAGCCTTGCGCGCAATGCCTATCCGATTTTTGCATCAGAAAGTTATGGGTTGGATACTGAAGAGACTCGGAGTATTGTAGCGTTGTTGGTGCCTCGCGTGACCCTGTCCTGTCGTAGGGGCTCGCAAGAGATACGGCTAACGCACTCGGCCGAAGCGGCAAAACGCTCTCCACGACAAGTCCTGCAAAATCCTGCGTGACGCGGCCGGGAGGGTCCCTGTGCGGGACCGATGCGCTCGACAGGTGGCGCCGTTGCCGGGGATCTCGGCTGCCTACCGGGGTCCTTAAGAGAATGAACCCAGGTTAAGTGCAGGCTGATGATCCAGGCAAAACGACAAAATTTATTAATGGCGTTAGGTAAGTGGGTGATTAGTAGTTTGTTGATGGTTCAGATGGGATTACACTATTGAAAGGCGGTGAGAGATAAGGACGTTTGTGTACCTTGACCCCTAGTAGTGACAACTGCAGTTAGAAGTTTGCGGATTGAGGCACTATAGAGTAATACGGATGATGATATGCGTATCTAATGCCATAGACTTATCGTCATTCACATTTGATGCGACTCTGCATATTCAGTTACCCAAGAAAGGATATTTGGTACTTTAACGTAGTCGATAAGTTGCGTAAGTTGTCATGGCAGTATCACTGTACGCTAGCGATAGGAAATAGTGTGGCTAAGAAAGAGGTATTTTCTTCCTACCTAAGAGCTCTCGTAAGGAAAAGTCATAAACGTTTTATCCATCTAAGCATTTGAGTTTATCATTTTGATATTAAACTTCTGAATCTATCTATAAAATTAATCTATCTGCATCAAAATTTTTCATTTAGGTAAGCATATTTAAATGTTGACTCATATGAGACTATGTGCTTGATGTTATTTATCTGAGTCTTATTCATCTATGACTAGCTACATGAGCCATCTGTCGAATTTTATTCTATCTATGTATAACCTTTTGGATCTATGTTTATCTGAAATACTTCATTCATATTTATTTTGTTTTTGAATCTATGTGCATGGATTGATCTTTTAAAAGGGGTCAGAAATGTTACATAGAATCCACGTTCGGTGCGGATTTGGAGGTTAATGGAGTGACCAGTTTCTTGGAAAAGTAAATTTCGCGAGGAAATGGTCAATGTGTGAAGTCTACCCTAAGAAAGCTGCAACCCTATGTTATTGTTTCCTGAAAGATGGTTTTGAAGAAGTTATAATCTTGTCTTGTAGGTAGTAGTGAGACCCACGCCGGAACTAAGTTCATGGTCCATAGTGGGGTGTTGTCATTTAATCCCTTGTGGTAAAATGACTACATTACTACCGAATATGAGAAAAGTGTTTGAACCGTGTCAGATTATGGCCTTTGAGGGAGGCGGCTACCTCTTGCCACATAGAGTTAGGGGGTGAATCCCCAACTACTTTTGTGTCAAGTAGGTTCATCTGCATGCGAAGGGATAGGCCATCCCGGAGCATGTACAGTGAGGTTGACTACCTTATTGGTAAGAGTCTACGAGGAACAAATGTTGGAACCGGAGGGAGATGCAGTGAGGCTTGATCCTTGAGCGGAGCTCAAGAATAAGATGTTATCCCTTAGAGAAAGGATTACACTGCCCTTCGACACAATATACTTCTCTCAAAACCTCGAAAATTATGATATAATATTTTTTTTATTATTGTTGCATCCATGGATGGAAAGTTTAACTTGATCATAGTATCTTTATTTATTCATGATTATTACTTCTCCATTACGCTACATAACATTTTAATATATATTATTGTCATAATAATTAAATGGTCAGGACCACTGAAAGATAAATTTTAAAGAGTGTATGAGGTTTTAGCAATAAGGTCCGGTAAGGATCTGATAAGGCAAACTAACTCTGAGGTATAATCCTAGCAGATAATTGTGCAGATGGGGCATACTAGGACTATCTGGGTCAATGTACATTAGTATCTTGGGCAAGTGATTTAGTGAGGTAGTTTTGAGAGTGAGAATTCAGTGATTAATTTTCTTTTTCGTTGGAGTATTGGGCGAGTCGTTTAACTCTCTCAATTATGTATATGTAGAATTGGTACTGAAAGTGAATTGAGATAATATTACTTTTTTTTTAAGATTTAGATATTTGTACACCTATGAGGGGTGCGATGTGTGTGAGAGTGACTTTCTTCCGCGAGTAGTGGATTCCCTGACTCAGAGTGGAGTGAGCAGGCTGTGTATGAATAACGTAAGGATTGAGATGATACTAAGTTTTGATAGAGTTGATTTTATGATATATACGAGCTGAGCGTGAAAATTCTTCTTTAAGCAGACGTTTGAGATATTGTTCTGATTATGATGCCTGATTCTTTGGAGTTGAGATTCTTCCCCAACGTTGAGTAAATTAGTGACATAGGGATTATCCTGCGTATCTTTGAGTTGAGGTTGTTCAACTCTGAGTACGTGTGTGGCTTTGGGGCTATTTTGGTTCCTTTTGAGTTCAGATACCCTAACTCTATGCATAATAAAGACTTGAGACTACTTCTTTGTCTTACGATCACTATCACTTGAGGATTTATCCTGATGTATGATGATTTTTTATGTGAGAGATGTACAAGATGCATCTCGTGTGTTTTGTAAATGTGAAATGTGTAAACTGTCTATTCTCTGGTATACTCGCGCAATCTGCCTATGGACAGATAATAGGCTCAAGTATTGCAGTTCGTATGGTGAAAATGTGTGAGAATCCCAAGGGATTTATGAGTCCTTTGAGACTTAAATGCTTGTCCATGTCGAATGTTAATTGTTGAGTTGTGGAGAGTACCCATAAGTTGGTCTCTCAGTAATTAGTGTTTTGTGGTTGACTTCCCTCCTTATGGGAGGTGGTTGTGAGATTTTATGAGAGAGTCCCCTTCAAAAGTGGAAGGTGGTTAAATGATTGGAAGTGGCATGGAAAGCGGTTTTAATGATGAAGTCTGACGAGAAGGACCAAGATAAATTATTATTTTGGTGAAATTTTGGTAGGTCGCAAATTGGTGAAATTTTGAGAGATGTCTTTAAGATGTGTGGTCCGCTTTACTATGATCAAGTAGGAGGCCACGACCCTGTGAATCTGGCGGTGGATTTTTGTGGATTTTGGAAAGGACGCAGGGCTCTCTATATTGTCCTATAGAGACGGATCTGTGCGTAGTCCCGCAGTAAGCCCGAGAGTATTGCGACACACCGTCCAGTCACTATGATGTTAATCTTAAGACATTTATGAGAGACCCAACTAGGGGTTAATCTAGCATCATTAGGGCGCAACCCCTAGTGTTGGCTGCTGACCGGCGCAACTTGGCAGCGGACCCACGTCTCACCAAAGGGTAAGGCTTGAGGGGTGTGGCCGCCTCAAAGAGTTTTATTCCCGCGGGATGTCGGAGGGATAAGAGTCGAGTCGTATTTTTTTAGAGTCCTGATAAAGTGTTTATCAGGAAATTTGCTTATTGTTGCGCAACCAACGAGGGCACCGTCGCTAATATAACAATGCGACGGGCCGTAGATCTGGCTCGATCAACCAGACTATGGTAGGCCAAGATGAAGACCTGACTCTACTGTACTAGACTGCAGGAGAGATATGTGATAAAAGTTGTATATTTTTGTTGATGTTTTGTGAGGAAGGCGATAGTGCCTTCAAAGGGTCTCAGTTAGGGCCCGCGTCCTAAGTTATGACTCTGCATGCATGACGATGACTAAACAGGACACCCAACAAGGAGTCAGCTGAAGTCTAGGACAAAGGGAGAGGATTATCAATGGCCACTTAGAGCAAACTTAACATTGTAGTACGGATCAAGTATTCCGGTGTCGAAGGCCTGGTCACAGGAGACCCAGGTTGAAACCCTGACAGTGGGTAGTTGTGACCGAGGCTCTTTTGATAAGATCCTAAAACGGAGTCAAGTTGGCCGATCGGATTGGATCTTTTCTCGTCAGCATTTGGAGATATGAATGTTTTGATAGTTTTTTTATTATTTGAAGCGCCGGGCCGTCGCTTAATAAGGTCCGGTAAATTATCGGCGCGAATACCCTCACAAGGGTATCCGCCCTGGTTTTTGCAAGTGACAGAAAATAAGTTTTGTTAAAAATTTGAATATACCGTGCGAAGTCGCGGTCGTTTTTTGTTCGCGCTGACTGAATGGTTGACTGGAAGTAGAGAGTATGTGAGCGCGCAGTTTTGAGGCGCGCGTGATTATTTTTATTTTGATACTATAGAGTCGGCATTTCCGCCGGAAAAAGTTTTATTTTTGGTTAAAACTAGGAGAG
The DNA here is from genome assembly GCA_003427395.1 of Chara braunii. NCBI lineage: Eukaryota > Viridiplantae > Streptophyta > Charophyceae > Charales > Characeae > Chara > Chara braunii. The sequence goes on from BFEA01000141.1 coordinate 872,135, forward strand.
GACCGTGAGGGAACTACAATAGCACACGCAGTACGTGTTCGCATTTTAGGCCAAACACTGATGGTCTAAGCTTAAGTTTTAGTGATCAAATTTGATTGCCTTACTTACTACTGCACTAGGACCGGCAAGATCCAAAGTGTTGGGCTTACCGACCATGATATCGGTCGACGGTAGAAGCCATGAGCGACATTTTAGAAGCCGGAGTTTCTCCGACGCTAGGTGCTAAAAGTGCGACCCCTCGGAGGGGTAGCCTAGTAAGAAGGTTGGAGTTTTGAGTAACTGCGCGGTTGTGTCACAGGCGCGGCAACAACAAGAATTAAGTCCCTCATGCAGCAGGGGTCGGCGCATCGGAGCGTTAGTACGGGGCAGCATGCCAAAGTTCAGCCTGCACCGCAGTCCGATAGACATAGCTCGGAACCGGACGTCTTTATAACTAAGTCCGGGTCAATTTCCTCCAAGCTTGGGCTTAGCCCTATAGGTTACGACATTGGACTGACACTACAAAGATCTGGGAATCAAAGCCAGCAGCGAAGGAGCGGAGGAGTGCTACGGAGCAAACTGAGGGGTCGAGGGTCCTGCGGGACTATCCCCCTTAGTTTGTGCTGGGGGATCCGACCGTGGGCCTGCAGGGCAGGACTGAGGACCAAGTGCCAACGGTCCTCCTCCGCCTCAGCCGTTTTCCTAGATTTGCTTTTTTTTTTTTTTTTTTTTTTTTTTTTTTTTTTTTCCATATGGGATGCGGCCCCGTGCCTGTACCAGGACCAACTGTGAGAACCCAAGAGCCTAGTTCAGTAGATACACCTGTGAGCTGCTGAAACACGGACCTGGGAGTTCAACGTACATACGAGCCGGTGGGCGGCTATCCCGCAAGGCGGAAGAAACCTGAGTGGTGGGGCCCCGTGGTGGGTGTGCGGTCCACCACCCATGATCTGCTGTGAGAGGTTTGGGTGTGAGCATGCCCGTTGGGACCCACCTCACCCAGGTTCACGCTTGAGGCTAACGTGCAAATCGTTCGTCGCACCCGTATATAGGAGCGAAAGACTGATCGAGCCATCTAGTTATTGGGTCCCTGCGGAGGCCTTAGGATAGCCGGAGCTGTTGGACAGCCAGGCGCGCTGCGCTGTGACCGTGCGCTGCGAAGTAGACCTCGATGTCAACGGGGAAAGCAAAGGCGCTGCGGAGGCCGGGAGTACCGCTAACGAAAGCAGCTAGAAAATGGGATGAGTGAACCCGGGCGCATACGAAAAAGGGGGGAGACAAAGCGAACCTTTAGTCGTGGATTCCTCCGACGTTCCCCTCAGCACAGCAGGGACTGTCGAGCAGCATCACTGCGCATCAGTAGGATCAGGCGCTGCGGAGGGAAGGCCGACGTCGTCAAGTGAGTGAACGAGGAAGACGATGGAGGAAGGGGCACGACGAGGAGGTTGAACCAGGCCACTGGATTGGCCCGGGTACATGCAGAGAAGATGAAAGCAGCAAAAAGGGAAAGCAGAAAAAACGAATGAACCTGGACAGGCGGGGGCGCAGGGTGCATGCGCAGAGAGGGAGAGCGCAGCGGCGAGGGGTGAAGCTATGGCATAATTCAAAGATGCATATCCCGCTCGTTTCTTGATGAAAACGAGCGGGGGAAGATAGTAGTCCGGGGTTTTAGGACAGGGCAAACCTGATTCTGAAGTTAGTTTGGGCAATAGGTTAGTAGGAGAAGAGATAGGTACAAAAAGTCATGCGCCGAGATGGTGGAGAGTGAAGAAGAACGAGGGAGGGAAACACATATCTCATGCGTTTCCGGACGGAATCAGGCGAGTGAAGATGCGAAATGGGGGTTTTCGAGTGCTGCGAGGTCGATGGTGGGCTCAAATTTTGTAAATGAGGATACAGACTCGGTGCTACAGGGAGCATAGGCCGCAAGGGGGGGGGGAACGGCTTGAGGTGGTGGTGTACGCTCCCATGTCTCAGCGGAAGAGTTGCTCCGATTTTTGCTTATCCTAGGATCGGTCGTTCTTATTCGTTCAGAGTACAGGCAGCAATTCGCAGCGGGAGGGTTCGTCATGAAGCCCGTACCACCCTTCACGCATATCCTTGTGGACTGTTAGCATAAGCTAGATGCTAAGCCTCGTGCTCACACACATCGGGGCCAGTGAACCTGGCCACCTTCTGAGTGCGGGTTCGGTTTCAGATTGGGCACGTAGGAGGCCCCGATAGCGGGCGTAGGACAAGGCCACACATCAAGAGTGAGCGGGTGATGCGGGATAAATGGAAAGTCGAGCCATACTGCCAGATAACGGGACTTACCTGCGGGTGATTTCACGAGTATCTACCCATGTTTCAGGGCAGATTCACTATTCTCCCGCATGTCTGAGGAGCAGCAGAAAGTCGCCAAGTCCGTAGCCAACCACGAGTTGCTGTTCTCATCCGATGTCTTCTGAAATGGACCTCGCAGCAATGGCCAGATGTGTGCAAGGATTAAGGAGGAGAAGTTGAGCCCGTTGTGGACAGTGCGGGTGAACCAAGAAGCGAGCTATGGTGCCAAACTGAGCGCCAGCAAAGGATCAGCGAAAACGGCGAGCGGGCTGTTTTTGGGGCGCTGAACTGGCCAGGCGTGAGAGAGAGAGAGAGAGAGAGAGAGAGAGAGAGAGAGAGAGAGAGAGAGAGAGAGAGAGAGAGAAAAGAGAGATAAAGAAGATGAATATGATGCTTAGTACCCGGTTAGTTGAGTTGTCCAATGCATCGCTCTACCTGGACTGCACATGACCAAAAAGATGGCCTGTATGCAGTCATTTTTATTTCAACTTCGATCTTAGTTTTTGTTTATTATTATTATTATTATTTTTTATTATTATTATTATTTATTTTTAATGAAGCTTGACCGTAATTTTGGTCAGATGCATTCAGGAAAGTTGAGTGTAAAAGGGGGAGCTCCTCAGTTCGGGAAGTTTGTGTTGCCTGTGGGTGATGACGGATGCTCGTTGGAGTGACTCCCTGACTCAGCGGGTGGTGGCAACCAACGACCTGCGGGGTTCAATCGTGGTGTGAGTAGGTGTTGAGCTGCTTGCTCCTTGTTGGATGGGTGGACTGCCTTGTCTGCGCTCTGCTGCTGCCTTGCTGCCACTCCCGCTTGCTTCTCATTTGGTGCTCTGCAGCTACTGTGGTCGCTGAGTGGTGTAGCCGTTTGTTGTTGGTGTTGCTCTATGCTTCAACGGCGGAGTTTCGCAAGCTGTAGTAAGTACAATCACGAGTTCATTTTACCTTTGAGGGGTAGGGGATGCTGCCGTGGCTGTGATTAGTTGACTACGAGATTGGTAGTGTGCGGCTACTCCATCAGGCATAGTGCACCGCCGGACCACACAACAGAGTACTGATTTGAAGGAGTTATTGACCTGCAACAGTCGATCCTTGTGGTAGAGGCACTGCTTGCTACTATTGATTGTGCCTCTACCATTACTCCTGGGGAAGGTTGCTGCCACGAGCTTGTGAGTTGTTGTTGCCAGGCCGCAGCGTGGTTGGTGCTGGGTAGTGGAGTGAACTGTGTTACATTAGGCAGATACTATCGGAGTCCAAACTGCTATGGTGGCCAGACTGTGGGGGACTGAGTAATTTGCGGTTGCCGCTATTGCTATGCTGCGGACTGCGGCTAACACAGAACTCGACCGCCATCAATAAGCTTGTTGGTGTCCTCAGGTTGTTACTAGGGGCGGTGTGAGGGTGTCACAGCGACTCTTGAATAGAGCGCGGCGGACTTGCCTTATTTGAAAACAAGACCTTTCTAGACTGCATAGCTGGTCTGGTCAAGGGGAGCGACATCGTGGTTTGAGACGGTGATTAAGTGTTTGTGAGCGAGGGAATTTGAACATAACAATCTAGGCTACATAACAAAACGGTCAAGTTAGAAAGGTACTGCTGCAAATAGGGAGGATCACCCGGAAGTCGATTGTTGAAAGTTGGGCTTCGGTTGACCAAGCTATTCTGAATCCTGGCCATCATCGCGGGGCCCTCCGGAGATTGAAGGTAACAAGGCCCTCTCACTGTGAGTTGAGTTGGCCCTCTCGTGGATCTCGAGAGCCTAACCTATCTCCTGTTATCCTTCTTACTCTAAGTCTAGTATGAGGATACGAGAGGAAGGCGGCAGGCGGGATTGCAACCTGTAGGTCCGCATCAAGACCTTGTGGGAGGTCCACTCACCGATTGCTGGAGCTCTGCCGATGCCCAGGCGGGGTTCTGGAGGCAGGAAACACTCAGGTATAAATTCGTCTGACATGTGTGATCCCTTCCCCTATCTGTTATCCCCTGGGTATTTGAATATAACTATGGAAGGATACTACTTTTGGTTTTGCTATGTATGTGAGGACATGCTTTGTGGAAGGTTCAATAAACAAATATATATGAGAGTTCAGATAAACTTTGAGTGAATTCAGATCAAGGAATTGGGGGGAAGGTGGGAGAGAGGTACTTTGCATGCGTTTGACTGGGTCAACCCAAGGCTGAATCCCTCTAAGTTGAGTGGGTTCAGGGCTGTGTTTTGTTTATGTTTGTTGGGCTGACTGTATGATCTTGGAGGACAGGGCCTATCCTAAGTTGGACGGTTCAGTCACTTGTTTTTTTTAGGGGTTTTTGAACAGGAGGATGGACACCCTAAGTTGGGAAGGCCCAAAGTCCTGATGTTTCTTTTTTGGGTTGCTGAAAACAGAGCTGGGAATATTCTAAGTTGCGTAGACCCAGTTCTGTGTGTGTTTTCTTCTGAGGGGAACACGGGTATAAGGCTGAGCGTACCCTTAAGTTAGGGCGGCTCAATCATAAGCCATGAACAAAAAGGCCAACCAAAGTATGTTATTTTGATATATATTATGCGAATCTATATCAGCTGACAGACCGGGCACCCTAAGTTGGGAAAGCCAGTTGTAAGTCAGGTAGAACAAAAAGAAAAGAAGAGCAAGTGAAGAATATAATGAAGGTAAATCGAGCAGGCTGAGCGTACCCTTAAGTTAGGGCGGTTCAGTCCTATGCTCGTGATAACACGAAAGGTCAGAGAGTTAGTATAAATTGGTTTTTATTTTCCCTTCTAAACACAAGGCAGAGTTGAATGTCTCCCTAAGTTGGGTAGGTCTGACCATCTGCCTAATAAGAGAGAAAACCATAAAGTTTGTGCCAAAGTATTCATGGTTGTTCTAAACTGTTGTTGCGGAGGCTAAGCGTACCTTTAAGTTAGGGCGGCTTAGTCATACGTCGTCTGTACTTATTCACGCAGATCAGGCGTACCCTTAAGTTAGGGCGGTCTGGTCACATTGCCTTATGTAACTTAAACCATTACTACTTGGCCCAGCTATTGATGTCGAGTCTAAATATGCCCTCCGCGCCAAACCTTGCCGAGCCTGGAAGGGACGGGAACCGGTAGGGGGCATTTTGTGGTTGGTAGAGGTACCGCCCCTTGTGTTGGACCTGCAACCAGCAGGTGGTACGAAACGGGGTAGTTGTTTTTACTCGTACATTAGCCCACGCCGGCCAGAAGTGAGAAACGGTGCCAAAAAGAAAAAAAAAAACTAAAAAAGGCAAGAAGGGTGCTCTCAGCTCTGTCAGAGGCCCGCCTCTCACGGCGGGCAGAAGGAAGAGCTTTTCTAATGTGCTTCCCATGAAGACAAAAATAATGGCGGAAAATAAAAATAAAAAAAATGGCGGTGTACCTCTTTGCACGTTCCAGCAGATGATTCAGTCTCCCCACATGTATGTTTCCTTGTTGTAGGGGAGGATTCAGTCTAAAAAGTAAACAAAAAAACAAAAAAGATGGAAATGTATCTTTCCATGTTCTAAGGGTCGATTCAGTCTTATTTTGCACAAGTCGGACCAAATCTTCTTCCAAAGACAAAGAAAAAAAAAGACTAAAAAGGACAAAAAGGATTAAAAGCGCCCTCAGCATTCTCAGAGGTCCGCCGCCCACGGCGGGCAGAAGGAAGAGCTCTGTGGCAACTCTCCAAACGTGAAGGTAGGAGATCGAATCCTCCTATGGAACATGGAAAGATAGATTTTTGGTTTTTAAGTAGTCCTGTAATAGTGTAGAGAGCCCCAACCGAGCTGGCCCTTCGTCTG
>BFEA01000141.1:883546-914034 GCA_003427395.1 Chara braunii
TGGGGGGCTATGGCGGATCACCTCCCTAGTGCCAGCCTCACTTCCTCTAACCTCTAGAGCTTTCCCCCCTTGCTCATAGTCTCCTCTACAACTCCCAAACTGGCATGGGCTCCCCCCTCCTCTCTCCAAGTGAAAGAGTGATTCTATGAGCTCACTTGGGCAGCATGGGCACTCCTCATGCAATTGTGAATGTGGCGGACTGAATTCTCAACTTATGTAGGCTGAAACCAGCAGTCCGGCCAACCCATGGGCCTCCCCATGTGCCTTAAGGTGAACCGAGGTACCCCCAAGGCAAAATTCCCCCACTAGGTCCTTCCGTAGGTACCCGGGCCTCTTTTTGGCCAAGTGCATGCACTCCGAGTTGTTGGTACCAACTCGGATTCCCTCTTGGCCTCCTTCAGCTTCATTTTCACTTCCAAAATGCTGCCCCCTTGGATCTTAGTGCCCAAGGGGCAGCCTCACTTGAGATAAAAAGGCACAGTGGGCCTTTTTTTCGATTTTTTTCAGTTTCTACCCCATTTTTGGTAGGCCGAGGTATTTTCCCATACCTCGATGTTGTTCCAGCCTTGGATTTGGCTGAGATCCAAGACCAGCAATATTCCGAGCTACCCCCAAGTAGCCCTTGCTTCAAATTTGGGCCCCTAAGTTCAATTTTCGAACTTTTGGTGTATCTGACTCTTTTTTTGGGACCAAATGCACATTTTTGTCTCCTTTATTCTTTTGTTTCTTTCCATTTTGGGTTACCACCTCATTTCGGAGCTAGCCGTTTTGAGCTGGCCCACAACAAACGGTTAATTTCTCTCCACCATAAGATATGATATCAGATCCATGACCCATAAAAAAATCGGGCATCTCACGTTTGCATTTTCTATTATTTTCCTCTTTTTAATTCAGATTTTGTAGAGACGGGCCATATCTCTGCAGTCCGGATTGCCCTCCCTCATTCTAGGAGGGATGAGGTCACAGTTGGGACCTGCCAGTCCATGCAGTATTTCCTGACGGGATGACTTAGTACTGTTACAAGTGTAAGAAATACTATGACACTTTTTTGTCACACTTGAAGTCGTTTTCCCGTACTTACCTTATAAGATGTTACCCTCGTACTTTCCTTCCTACCTCGTCCTCAATAATTAATTGTCCTTCCTCATCCGCCTCACCTTGTGTTTCCACTACTATCGTGCGAACATGATTCACTCTTTATTTTGTGAGTCGCACTAGCGGATCGTTGTTTATGTATTATGCTTGCACGTTTCTTTTTATGTCATAACGATCTATGTAGAGTTTATCTTCAACCCCACCATATAAGGGAATCATCTGAGTGGCAATCACAGTAGGATTGAGGTGTTGTTGTCCTGGACTAACAATACTGAAGTGTTTGTTCTAATAAAGCTTGAATCCCTGATCTGGATCACTGTTTGAAGTATAAAAGGGATTTTATTTCCTCAATGTCTCGTCATTATAGTACCTCTTTCTGAGTGACAAGAAAGGATCTTGCTAAGGTAGGGTAACTAAGATGATGCGTACTGTTAAGTTCCTTCTTTGAGTTTGATGATAGACCTCTTGAACCCTGGAAAAATATATAGGTGTTAGGCTACCTACTTGAAGACCATATGTGATTGCGAGGTTGTGGGTCATTTATTATTATTATAAGATTGTAAATGAAACTAAAGTTATTAATTATTACTTGCAAAATCTAAATTGATTATCCAATTAGAGTTGTATAATATCCATGATAATTTAACTCTGGAGTTTGTATCGTGCAACGTATGAATTAAGGATTATCTGCTTGAAGTAACTATCGTCTCTGAAAGTCTGTTGAATATAGCGAAACTTTAGGAATATAAATTTTAGGGTTGTCTAGCTGTCATCGTTATATTGTAATAAAGTCATATTTTTTATAAATATGTTTAAGTAATGATGAATTAATGTATATTAGGTCTACTCCGGTACAAGGAACCTTGATCTTCGGTATAAATGTCGAAAGGGGCGAACTTGGGGTGTGTATGATAATAAGGATTTAGAAAATTGTTTATAATTATAGTGTGAAATAATATGAGTAGATAAATAAAATAAAGATAAGTAATATTATGCTTAGTTATCTCAATAGTAAGAGGTCAACCATTTAGTATAAATATTTATGACATTATTGCAATATGGTATGAAGTCTGATTGATAATGTTGCTTATTTATTGGAAGTGTAATTTAACCATTAGAAGATCGTGAGGTATATATTAATCATTTCATCACTCAGTTAGTGACTGACTAATCCTTAAGGACAAATAGTATAGCGAGTGTAATACCAGGTTATCTACTTGAAAAATATGTAGCCGTTTGAGGTTGTGTATGATATAATATGTTAATGAATTAACTTTTGTTGTTAATGCATAAAGGGTCGGATTATATTTATCTGATTCTTGAAGTTATTTGAATAAACTCGGATTTTTGGTTAAGCGTTGGAAATTGTATCATGTAAAAAAATGAATATGAAATTATCTGCTTAAATAACCACCTCCTTTAATACGATGGTTAATATGATCGAAGTATGAGAGAGTTCACTTGAGGGTTATCCAACTCCTCGAATTACAGTATTGTATAGAGAGTGATAAAACTACTTATTCCCACTATGGTGAATGTGTATGACTCGGTATGAATGGATACATTTAGGAAATGAATGATATATGTTTCAAGTGACGTATCATTGTATGTCTTGTTCTCGGTTGAGTGAAGTTGAAATTTGTTATCTATATATTTATTAATTGCTTGGTGAATGTTTTTGCCCGCTGGGATATGTTTATGAATTGCTCTCCTCAATAAAGGTAAAAAAGTTGTATGAAATTCACGTTCGGCATGAGACCGAAGATGAATGGCGAGACCAACCTTTGAAGAGAAGAAATTCTTTCAAAGGAGATCAGCATACAAAACATGTCCTTTGAGGAATTGCAAAGTTGATTGATATCTTTGCCTGAGAGATTTGAAGAGGGTATAGTTAAGTCATGTAGCCAGTAGCGAGACTCACGCCGGAACAATGTTCCTGGTCCATAGTAAGGTGTTGTCATTTTTTCATGTACAGGAGAGATGACTACACTATCGTCGAAAGGGAGAAAGGTGTTCAAGGCCTTGTTTGAACTTTGACGGTCAGTGGGACGATTACCAGTTAATCTTAGCACGCTTGGAATGGTAGCCCGAGCGAGGTTCATGTTTGGTGGATCCACCACACTCTGAAAAGGTATGGCCTTACCAACCAACCTTTAGGCGGGTGTGAATGAGGTCGTCTAACTGTGCTCGATGAGGTCAACCAGATACAAGCACTGAAATCAGAAGAAGATGTGGTGAGGCTTAGTCCTAGAAGCGGGACTCGGTGTGAGGAAAGCCGGGGAGGGGCGCCTGTTGTTCGCTGAAGCCAAAGGCTACGACGCCTGTCACTCGTCGCGCCCGCTTCAGAGGTCCTCAACGACCAGCAGCGTACGATCTCGAGATGGAATGTCACGCGTCCCGCTCCCTTTTGTGATTTAGTGGGCCCGCAATGCGGCGTTTTTTTTTTTAACAACCGACTAGTTATTTGGAAAGATCATAGGGAGACGGATTTCAACAGCCTTCAGCAGTCGACCGACGAAACGGCAGGTTCACTCCGCAGTTAGTCTTCCCAATTAACCGAAAATCTTGCAAGTTCACACGAGAGAGAGTTCTTCACAGTTGACTTTGGATGACCCCCTTCTCTATCTCCTTCTCTCTCCCCACACTCTTCGTGTCCCTCTCGCTATTCTCATTCCCTGATCTCACTCTCTTTCACTCTCTCCCGTTGTTCTTTCTCCCGTGTTCAACCCCGTACGTTCACGTCCTTTGTTCCAGCCTGCCCGCAGGGGGAGTCCCGTTACTTTTCTTTGGGAGGACTACGAGCAAAACAAATTACGAAGTGTGTGCCTGATTTGCAGCTCTTAATTGATCAGATCAGTTCTGAAAGAACAAATTCCAAATCTTGAGTGATGCGCCCGACTGGATGGTCCTTACTCGGACTGATTGAAAGTTATCAAGCTTGAAATTTTAAATGACGCGCCTTACTGTCTGTTCTCGGTTGACTAGAAATAAAATCCCAGAGAATGTCCCTGATCAAGTGGTCTGTAAACGATCTGATTCAGAGTTCTAAGTAACACCCCCAACTGGGTAGTTCACAATCAGACAGAAATAAGACCCCTGGTAATGACATCTATCACTTGAAAGTGTTCAGATTCAAAATTCGGAATGAAATAAAATAATTTTATAGCAAAATTTGGTGAAAAAAAAAAAAAAGAAAAAAAGCAGTCGGGCAGAATACAACGAGAATATTCGTTTGGTTTGACCAGTGGGACTGGTTACTCTCGCCAGCGTCTGCTATATTCTTACTAGACCGAGTCGGTCCCGAAAGTAGTTGTTCCCCGTCAGCAGCAAGAGGACTTCCTACCTGATTGATCCCCTCGGCGAGACTAGCCGTTCTCGTCCACGGCGGGCGAACTCCTACTTGATAGGCTCGCTCTCAGCGGGCATGCTTCACAGATCATCAAAGTCACTTTGATTAGCCCGCTCTCGGCGGGTYTGCGGTCACATCAGCGATGACTAGTTGATTAGCCCTCTCTTACTGGTATTCTGTCAGATCTGCAATGGCGAGTTGGATGRCCCACCTCSAGCGGTTACTTCAAYTGATCAGCAATGATAAGAATTTGACTGCGAACAGAATGACAATTCGATCAGGCAGCCATCGCCGAGTACTTCATCAGATCAGATATGACCGGTTGATTGGCCTCCCTTCATCGGGTACTTCAACAGATTAGCTATGTCAAGTTAATTAGGCAACCATCAGCGAATGCTCCATCAGATCGGATATGACGAGTTGATTGACCCAMCTTMARCGGCACYCTTACAGTTCAGCAATGTCAAGATGATCAGCCAGCCGTTAGCGAGTACTCCTTCATATCAGATATGACGAGTTGATTGGCACAGAGCATAAGAAMCYTTCTCGTTGCCTATARCCGCCGGCCACTGTTTCCGTCTCACTCAAATTTCGAACTGACTAGGATTCGCTGGGTGTGTTGTGCACACCTCCCCTATTTAACAACGAAATAGTAACAAGCCGCCTCGATCAACAGCAGGTACATATGCCTCATCACCGTAGACTGGACGTGATCTTCTTTTGACTGAACCCTTCCACCTTATCACACTTACTTCCTTCCACCTTATCTCTCTTATTTCCCTTGATCACACGAAGTGATACATCCAAGAACCAGTCAGGCGCGACCGTGTACACATTACACGCTGGTCAGCATCGTTACCAATGGCGAGCTTTCCCCTCGACGAGAACAATGAACACTTCTCCCTCTCTCCCCTCTGTTTCAAGAGGTGCGGAACACTTCTCTCTCTCTCTCTTCTGTCTCAACGGGCACGGAACACTTCTCTCTCTCTCTCCTCTATCTCAACAGGCACAGAATACTTCTCTCTCTCTCTCCTCTCTCTCTCTCTCACTGCGCACCCACCTTCTCTCTTCTGCGTGCGCACTCTCCCTTTCCCTCTCTCTCTCTGTCTCATGTCCCTTTCCCCCGGCGTTGGATCGTAGGCTCACTTGCCCATGCATAGTCTGAATCCGCCGAGTCATACACCATGGCAAAGTACATCCCCACGTTTCTCGACCTGGCTGTCCTAACGCACGGATGAGCAGGTGCAGAAGAGGGTTGTGTATGTAAGGTGCATCCGTCCTCCCATCACCCTCTCGGCCACTGAACGAAGCCGAGCTCCCGCCGTGCGTACCGATTCGCTGCACGCCGAACTCTCGCCTCGAACTGCAATGGTTGAGTTCTCGCCTGCGCACACCTCTCCGACCAACTGCGTCTCTGCCGTCCGAATCGGGCTGTAATGTGGGCGGGGTACACCTGGCAAGCTTCCTGCCGGTCTCCTCCCTCTGAACGTCCCTAAACTTTTCCCCGGTCCGTCTATATGCAAGTGAGAATCTCCACATGTGCCACATTAGCCCGACACAGTCCCCAGGTCCGAAACGGTAGGGCCCGACAGTTCCCAAGTCCGAAACGGTAGGGCCCGATAGTCCCCAGGTCCGAAACGGTAGGGCCCGACACACCCCGAAAACGCACAGCAGACCCCGGGCTTTCAGGCCCCGAACAGGTAGCAGCGGGGTAATCCGGCACCCGGATTGGACATCACAACCGGACTGCACCAAACTGTCGTATTATCAAGCCCACCCCCAAATCAAGCAACTTGAGTTGTCGCGATCCGGAAAAAGACAGCAGCCTGTACAGTGCCTACGCCGAACTTGAACTAGTCAACCGACCGCCGTAACCCACATCACGTTGTCATCGGCCACGAACGTGATACATCCCATTTTTGAGGCAAGCCTGAGTCTGAAGTCCCTGTCGTCACGAAAGCACTTTTTACGGCAGGCCAGTCTCAAGCCCGTAGACAGGTGAAACACTGCTGAACACCACAACCCCCGTTTAGTGCCGGATCATAATCTCGCCAATACTGACACCGGGTTAACCGATCTACACCGGAATAGCCCATACCAGACCAATGTCGAACTGAGATAATCAGCCGGTGCCGAAACACGCCGATGTCGAACCATCTCCGAACCTGAAACAACTGTCTCGAACGGCAGTGGCCTGAATCACGCTGATGCTGAACCAATACCAACCCCGAAATTGATCGGCGGTATATACCTCAATGATGCCGAGCCATGATTGAACATGAGATAAATGTGAAATGCCGATGCCGTGTCCAATGTTGGACCTGAAGCATGTCGATATCGAGCTCATGTAGCCCTGCCGTAGCAGTTCGGAACGTTCCCCAAACCTCATGTCTCTACCGGAACAACGGCCATACTGACACAACGGAGTCGAGCAGCTCAATTGAAGTAAAACAACAGTAACACTACGGCAGCCATCCACGCCCACACCGATAACACACACACTCGTAGCTCATGGGTCGCAGTAAGGCTAGGAGTCCGGGAAATCAGATAGGCCATGCGATCAATCTCAATCATTTCGAAGCAGTGAAGATCGGTAGAAAATAGAGCAAATAAATAATCCGGGATTAATTCCGATTGCGAACAAATTGAACAAAGTTCCATCAGTCATCTAATAATCACGGTTTTTCGCCCTTCTCTGCATTTTTATTCACATTTCTTATTTCTTAATTCCATTATCAAAATTAACAAAAACAAAAACAATCTCGTCAGAATTTAATTCCGATTAATTTTGACTAAATATCAAAAATCCCTTGTTCTCTTCCTCTTTTAATTGCTTTTGATTTTTTTTCATGTTTTTAATTTTATTACCTGAAATATCGATAAATGAGGGCGACCCCATCAAAATTTAAATAATGACGTTTTCAAATAATTTAATGAATATTTTGTTTTTCTTTCCTCTTCTTTTGGTTTTAAATTCTTTTCTTACATTTTTAATTTTAATATTAGTTTTAATCAAATAAGGGGCCCCGTCCTCGCGCTCATTGGCCCCATTAAAAGGGCCTTGTCAAGGTTCATCCTCAATTAACCGCCGCGCAGCCAGTCGTTTTTGGAACAGGCCTAGAGCGGGCGGAAAAGAGGTAAACAATAAGTTAGCCGTGAGGGGGGCGAAGCGGTAGTCCCTCTCATCAATTTTGAGGGCTAGTCTTGATGGTTGACACATCTGAAATTAGGGGTGACCTGACTACCCCTAATTTTCTCCCAGCCGGTCAGACAAGACCCCCGACCGATTACCTCTCAGACAACTTTTCTACGGGTCAATCTCCCGATATTAGGGCGACCGAATGACCCTCGGTCGCCCGACAAACAAGCCCGGACCTCGTCTCGACGTCCCCGTTGAGCCCGCTCCTCCAAGGTCAGACGAAACGCACCAGATCTAAGTGGACCACTCGTGCTCGACGCAAGTGCCTCTTGTTGTTTGTTTGACGTCTGGGTTTCTTTGGAACTCTGGGGCTGAGAGGGTGCTTCTTCCCTTTCTTATGTCGTTGTCGTTTGGACTTCGACGCATAAACATTTCTTAGCTTCTTCCTTCTTTGGGAAGGGCGTGCGTCAGCAGCGCCACCCTTCCTAATGCGGACCCTGCGCTTTGGTCTTTGCAGAACAAAGACTCATTTCTTAATTTTATTTCTCTTGCCCACGACTAAGCCTTTCACTTTCCTGGTTTCCACCCTCTTTCTCTTTTTCGAACTCCCACCTACCTCGAACCGTCTTGACGGTCCTCCGTTCGTTATCTTAGCATTTCCCTTTCCTTGAAGGTCTGATGGTCTCGGAGCAGGAGTAGGAGTCTCCCTCGACCTAAATAACTTCAGTCTAGCTCCCGCCACTGGATCCTTCCACTTTGACCCATCTAGCTCAGCAATCATATAAGCTCCCCAACTTAACGCACCAACCACACGATAAGGTCCCATCCATCTGTTAGCTAGTTTCCCCGTCCATGTTCTTTCCAAGGCGACGTCGTAAAGGAGCACCATGTCGCCACCCTTGATCTTTTCCTTTCTGATTCTGACGTCTTTGTCCCATCTCACTTTGTTCTTCTCTCTCTCCACTGCCAGCTGATTAGCGGCAGTCAGGAGATTATCTTCTAGACCGTAAGCTATCTGTCTGGTCCTTGCTGCTAGTAGTTCCTCCCGTGTAATGCTATCTGCCCAGTTAACCGTAGTCCAACTGTCAATATGAAACTCTATGGGCAGAGGACAGTGCCTTCCAAACCATAGTGTGTAAGGAGGGTAGCCTGTACTAGCTCGCACAATGACATTGTCCGCCCATATCGCATACCTGAAATACTTCGGCCAGTCGCTATCCTTCCCTCTGCACCACTTGGATAAGGACGCAATCAATGACTTGTGGCCTCGCTCTACAGGTGCATTGGACTGGGGATGATAGGCAGTAGCAATAGATACTCTAGCTCCTGCTTTCTTGAATACGCTCTGTACCTCGTCTGCTAGGAACTCTGCCCCTCTATCCATCACAATCTTACTGACACATCCATATCTAGACAGATACTCCAGGACGAAGTTCTTAACTTCTCTTGCTGCCTTTGTCCTGATAGGCTTGCCATCGACGAAACCAGTGAAATCATCCCTGATGTTAACTACATAGTTCATGTTCCCTACACCCTTTAGCATCTTCACTAAATCAATATGCACTTTCTCTCCTGGTCTAGTAGGATATGAAGGATGAAGTGGCTCCTTATATCTGATTAGGGACCTCTTATGGCATTCCTCACAAGTTTCGCAATACTTTTCAACGTCTTTGTATTGTCCTTCCCACCAATATAGTCTGCGAACCTTCTCGTATGTACCCTTTACTCCTCTATGTCCTCCAACTACACCGTCATGTAACTCAGTTATCATGGACTGTTTCTCTTCTGGATCGCAGATCACCCGAAGAGGCATCCCCGCTCCCACAGGTTGTCGGAACAGATGCCCTGCCCTAAGGCAATACTGTGCTGCGTGTCTCCAGATTTCCGATTCGGAACTCTCCTCGCCCGATACATGTAATCCTATAGTGCGGTACTTATCTTCATAAAGATTGACTAGGAAGCGATCCGTTCTTTTAGGCTCAGCCATAGTCAGCGCAACAACTGATATTGGCCGCTCTGCCTCGATGAGAATTCGTGAAAGTCCATCGGCTACAGCGTTCTTCGCCCCTGAAATCCTCTCTACAGTATAGTCATAAAGCCGAATCTTGATCAGCCATCGTGCGATCGTAGGATCCGTCAAAAACTGAAATCCTTTTGTAGGACCGAAGCTACAGCTGTAGGGTCTACTCTAAGAACTAATCGTCTTCCGTATATGTAATGCCTAAAGGTATCTAAGCACCGTAGAATAACCAACACTTCCATCTTAAACTGACTATAGTTTCGTTCCGCAGTGTTGAGTGTCCGGCTCTCAAACCTCAATGGCCTCTCTTTGCCCTCGGCGTCCTTTTGAGAGAGCAATCCCCCAACCGAACATGGTCCGACATCCGTAGATACTATGAACGGTCAGCCCGTCTCGTCCTCAAAGAATGACACACCGAGAATTTTTCCGCCTTCTTTAAATTCTTCCTTGAGGGTTTGCACTGCTAACTCTTGAGGAGATTCCCAGTAGAACTTCTCGGTCTTCCTAAGGAGTGTGCGCAGAGGTTCCGCCTTTTCCGCATATCCCCCTATAAAAATCCGCCAATAACCAACAACCCCTAAAAACTGGCGGACTTCAGTTGCACTGTGCAATGGAGTCGGCCAATTCAACAACTTTTCCAACTTTCCAGGATCGGGGCGTCGGCCTTTCGCATCACATATAAACCCTAAAATTTTAATCGTCGATACGGCCCATCGACTCTTTGTCCCGCTAACCATCACGTTAGCTTCATCTAGTTGTTCCAAAACATCGTAAATGTCCGTCAGGTGTTGTTCTACGAACCTCCTTACGCCAGGAGCGACTTCCGTCTCATCTTTCAACACCGGTCCTTTTATCGGAAAGTCGTTCACGAAAACTTCTACTTTGTCTGGGATAAAGTCTTTCAGAACCGCTACCACGACTCTCTGAAAGACCACTACCCCATTGGTCCATCCCATCGAAACGACCATCATCTGCACTAATCCGAGCGGCGTGTGCATGGATGTGAGATGCCTATCTCTCGGGTCTAGTGGTATCTCGTCATATCCTGAAAATAAATCACAAACATAATAAATGGATCTGCCTGCCGCTCCCTCTGCTAGTAGATCAGCGTGGGGTACAGAGCCAACATCTCGAATTGTTACCGCATTGACCTTCTGAAGGTCGTGAATCCATCGAATCTTTCCGTTAGGCTTCCTTAAGAAGAACCAACTATTCGCGTATGCGCTATCACATGGTTCAGCTACGTGAGATGCCATATTCTCTTTGAGAAAGGAGATCACCTCTTCCTTCTCTTTCTGAGCAAACTTCCACCCTGCATCATTCCACGGCGTATGCGGAATCGTGTAGATTCTAGCCGGCTTAGCATACCTAGGATCAATTCTTCCTTTCTCCGCGTCACTGAACGCTATGGCTTTGTCGCAAGACTTAAGGACTTCCAACACTCGCTCTTTCTCCGGCTCAGTCAGATTCCCATCGCCTATGTCCATCTCCGCTATCCTCTTTTCTATCAGCCGTTGCGGCTCCTTCCTCTTCTTCTCTTTAATCTCTCTAGCGATCTCTTCTTCAGATACTCCATCCAACGTGGATCGCTCTCGTGCTACAGCCGCCGGCTTAACCTTCTGAGCTACTGTCTTGTGTCTCTTTGGTCGCCCCCCGTACGGGGCTGTGCCCTTAAAAAAGACACAGATGTCATCCCTCCGAATTCCTCATCATCTGCCTTAGGATAGGCATTCCTTCCTACACGTACCCGAGACCCTAAATCCTCGACTTTCTTCTTCTGTACGTAGGGGTCCATACTTCTTTTCGTGAAAGCTCAGGGACCGACTCGCAAGGGGAACTGGTACGCAACCCCCTTCAGCGAGAACCGCTCTGTTCAACCATGTCCGCCCCAATAATAACTCTGCGTTGCAATCCCGAACCGCGAAAATAGGCATCGTCACTCTCAGCCCTTCGACCTCAATTGCAGCCTTGTGGCAAACCCTGATGACCTTCTGGTTTCTTCCATCGGCGGTCTCTATCTCAAATTTGAATGACTTATCAAGATCTAATCCCAATCGGATAGCCAGACCCTCATTGATGAGAACAGCTTCGCTGCCATTATCAATTAGTAGTCTGTATTGTCCCGCTGCCCAGAATATAAAACTTGTCAGGGGACACTCCCTTTATCCCATTTAAGAACACCGTCGCAGCATGATCCGCCTTAGCGACCACACTTGATACTGCAACAGTGGGTATCTCCTCCTGTTTGGTCGCCATTTGGACCTCGTCGCTCAGGGGAATATGTGTCTTACACGGAATCATCTGCAATTCATCCCGTGCTGGCCTCGAGGCCGCTAAGTACTCCAGGATCGTGCACGGCATAGGCTGCCTGAGAGCGCGTCTAAGAGGTTCGACCGTGTCTATGTCATCCAGAGTACTCTTCATCGTGAACTTTCTCGCCCCATGTTTGCGCGGGGAAAGTATGACTTCTTCTCCTTCAATCCTTTGTACATCTTTCTCTGCCATTACGTAATCAGTGTCAGCCTTCTTAGAGGACGAGGCCTTGGCGGACTTAGTCGCCGCCACCCGTATGGGTGTCATAGGACTCTCCTCATCAGAAGACAGACTCAGTCTCACGCTTTGGGCTCTTGCAACCCCTTTACCCTTGTTCGGCACTTCTTGCCTAGCCTCCACGTTCTCCTTCATCGAAGGAAACATCGATACGTCGCCGAGGTTATCCGCCCACTTGACGTACTTGCGATCATCAAATACGACAAGGCCCTCATCTACTGCCTGTTTGAGGTCAGGGCAGTCTCTCTTGAGGTGATCATCTCCCCTGCAATAGATGAAGGAGTTCCTAGGGGTAGGGGGTCGTTCCTCCGCGGACCTAATCACTCGTCGTCTCGCATCCTGGTTGGATGGCCCAGGAGATCTAGGGTAGTTTGGGGACTTGGGATACCCTGGCGACGCAGGATATCCTCCTCTCTCATACTTCCCCCGTGGCTCTTCTCTACGATCACCTCTCTCTGTCCGCTCGTAACCGCTTCGATATCCATCTCGGCGGTCCCTATCTGATTCCTACCGACCGCGGGTGGCCTCTCTATCCCTCGAGTTAAAGTTGCCCTGGCTCCGGTAACCTTCGGCATCCCCACCGTATCTGGGACTGCGCGTGTACTGGTCTCTAGGACTGCGTAGATACTGGTCTCTGGGACTGCATGGATACTGGTCGGCTCTGCCCTCCCGACTGTAAGAATCTCCCGCTCTATATCCATCACGCCGGCGGTCTCTGTCTATATTATCATACCTGCGCCTCCTCTCTTCGTCCTCTCTACGTCTTCGATCGTCTTCTTCTCTGCGCCTTCGATCCTCCTCATCCCTACGTCTACGATCATCCTCGTCTCTACATCGGCGCTCATCCTCATTTCTTTCCCTCGCGCAATAGTCGGCCAGTGTGCGAGGGTTACGGTCTTCGGCGCTTCTCCACGGGTCAGTATTGCGGCGATCCCATCGTAAGGAATAGGGTGACCCAGGTTTATCCCGGTACGTAGTTCCGACCTTCGTTTCAAAATTTGCCAATTGCCTTGCCATTGCCTTCATCTTCTCTTGCATCTATTCTATGATAGCATCATTATCCTTTGACCGTTGGGGCCCATCTCTATCCATCATACAACGTCGCTCAGCCCAAGGTTTGTCGTTGAAATCTGGGCATTTGTCGGTCCCGTATTCCTGATAGAGGAAAAAGTCCCGGTGCTGCATGCCTCTCCAGAGTAAGTCCTTGTAGTCATCTGCCTCAGCCTTCATGGCCAACTTGAGTAACGCAGTGAATTCTAACTTATCGTGAGGCGTCTCTCTCAGCACTGCCTTTTGCTTTCCTTTTGGTAGCTGCCCAAGGAAGATCGTGCATCTTTCGACCTCTGACAACTTCCCTTTTGCCATAAGGGCATCAAATACCTTCTGGAACCACTTTCCGAAGGCCCGAACACTTTCGCTCTCTCCTTGGGTTAGGTGCTCCAAGTCCCGGGTAGAATACTTGACATCTTCTAGTTTGTAGAGTTCGTACAGATTGATTTTATAAGTAGCCCATCGCCTATCTTTGGGTCGAGCCTCTATAATCTCTTGACTCAAGCTTAGGTCCACATTAAACAAGAAGTTGTCTATAATCTCATCCTCCGTCCACTGACTTCGGTAGCCAATTCTGAGGGCTGATGCGAGATGATGAGCCTATCTCTCGTCTCGTATGGCAGGGAGTGTGATTCCCCTGTCTCCGGGTCAAATGCTCGTCTGGACATCGCAACTTTCTCCCTATCTCTCCAAAGCTGCTCCCTAATGAACTGGTCCCTCCAGTCTTCCCTTCCTAGGTAGCCTCTATCCTCTCTACGATCATACACAGATCGATGCTGGAAAAATGACTCCTGGCGAAAACTCGGAGGCCCGGTCTGAATCTTTGTCCGTTCAACTAGAAAGGCCTTGTTGGGCTCAACGGCGACTGGAGGCGCCATCACCTCAGGCTCTCCGTCGTCCTGCTGCTCTTCACACCTCAGAGGGATATTCTGTCGAAGACACTCTTTGAGGTCTCGCAGGGCCCGATCCGGCGACGCTCGATACACCGCCTGTTCCTCGTCCTGATGCGGCCCCATTGTATCAGATTCCATATACTTCCCCTCTTCTGATTTAGTGGGTCAACACCGACTGTCTGAACTTATGAATGAATCCGCAGTACTTATGAAAATATCCGCAGTCCGGACCTATGAAAGAAAACGCAGCCCGGACCTATGAAAGTATCTGCAGCTCGGACCTATGGAAGTATCCGCAGCCCGGACCTATGAAAGAAAAACAATCACTCGTGTACGACCGCTCTCAGGATCACAACGAGTCTCCCAGCCTCGTCTCGTATCTCGTGCTCACCCTCGATTCCTAGAATCCCTGAGTCAAAATAAAGTTCTCCCTCCTGCTCCTCTATGCAACGAACATCTCTCCTAATCTCAATAACTCCGGACTCTGATATCCTTACTCTCCTACAAATCCCTGTCGCGATCCTCCTCAACTCTTCCGGTGCACAAGATCTCAAGTACTCCCGTATATCAACAGACGCTCTTCGCGCTAAATCGCTTAACCCATGTTGCACAACGCGAGCTCCTGCCCGCGGGTAATCACCCCCTACGGCCATCAAACTTAAAGTATCGAAGTGCTAAGCCAACCACTGCCTCATTGCTTCTCCCTCGAAGCACCTCACGCGGTACAGGAGGTCTGGGTAACCCCTGAAAGAGCGTAATCCGGGTGTCCCAGATTACCTCATTACCGAGCGCCAAGAGCCTATCCCGCTCATTCTCAACGACTTCTTCCGCGCGCTCCCAGCATCGACCGCTAACCCAATCGCCTTCTCGTTCAACTGGGAGGTAAATCCTAATATCATACACCTCCAGGACAAAGAACCGAACGTTGATAATGTAAAAACGTATTTGCTCCCATCCGCTGTCCACTAACTCGTAAGTCACTACTTCGTACAGAATCACTTCTCTTCGCCGCAAAGAACTCAACTGGTCGCAGACTTTCGCCAACTCCGTGTCCGAAGGTCTGTTGCCCGGGAGAAACCTCTCTCTCCTAGCTTCTAGCTCGCGCTCAGGGATGGTCGTATTTTTATTCATCCGCGCATCCTATTCATCCTTAACGGTCTTTTTGAGCTTGCCGTCATTCTTGACTGTCCGAGCGAATCCAACTACAGCCTTCCATTTGTTCTGCTCTAGCACTTGGTATGGAACAGGCGGCCTAGGCAGACCGTCAAAAATAGTGATGTCGTCGCCGACCTCCACAATCTTTCCTAGACTTCCTAACCTCTTTTCCTCTTCTCTCAATGCCCACGCAGCTCTCCTCCAAGTCCTTCCGTATATGCAAAATTCTTCCCTTTCTTTAGGCAGATAAATACCAACGTGATATACCTTTAAGTCATGAAACCGGACGGTCATAATACAGTATTGATTGCGTTCAATTCCACTGCTCTGCACTTGGTACTTAATTACCTCGTACGAAAATACTTCTCGCCTTCCTAGCGCGCTCAATCCCTTAAGTACCCTCTCGTGCTCGAATCCACTAGGACCACTCCAACCTTCGAATTTCCACCTTCTCCTTGTTAGTTCCTCCTCTGATAGTGGCATCGCTTACAATCTCCATAAAGTGTCTAACATTCCGCCTCTATTAGGGCTAAGGCCAAGAAGATCCTGTCCGTCGATTCCTCCAAAAGCTGATAGAACGTCTCAAAATCGTCTATATCCCCACAGTCTTCGATCGCAGCTAGGGTCCAGAGAAACTCACTCCGGTACTGTTCGTGTGCTTTGTAAATCCTTAAAACAGAACTCTCTGTTATGACCGTAGCAAAGTCTCCCGACACTTCGGCTTCTCTCTTCAGGAGTCTCTCCGCTTTCTTAGGAGATTCGCGCCACTCTCTACTCAGGGTCACTCCATCGTAGGGGGACAAGTGCAGTGAATAGTAGATCAGCCGTGCACTTCCCTCTCCTACCCAGAGCCCAGTCACTCGCGCCTTCTGAACTGCTTCTCTAGTGCTCTCAGCTTCTTCAATCACGGTAAGCCTCTCTAGTTGCTCTAACTGTATTCTAACACGAGTTGTTAGTCCTTCTAACTTCCCTATAACTCGCATAGAACACCTTTCACTACTCATCCTCCCTTCTCATTCTTCGTCTTCCTCAGCAACATCCTTCCTCTCTCTCGACGTTGCAGCCGTTATTAACTCTTCTTTCTTTCCTGTCGACTCCAGTGACCCTTCGTCCCCTAGACTTCTCCTCTTGACACTCTCTAAAAATTCTAACCTCCACCTCCTAAAAAAGTCTCTGTCTTTTATAAGAAGTCTTCTCAAGGCCTTCGTTGCACCCTCTATTTTACGCAGCTCACTCTTTTCCTTGTTAGGCCCGCAGTCTTGGGTCTTGATACTGACCTCTTTGACGCGCTCAACGATTCGTCTAACAATACGCTTTTTTATTCTCTTCTCTCTTCCTTCTAGATCTTTCATCCTCTGCAATCCATCACTCCTCTTACTCTGAACTTCTATCACATACTGCTGCGAGCCTCCGCAGAGGTCTCGTCCCGAATTATCTCCAAGCGCACTCTACCTATAACGCACACGATCACCTCATAAACCATCCAGCTTTGCACTGTCAATTCCCTCAGCGCTCCTAGTCTTTGCTCCCATATGACATCTTTTGCAAGTTCTTTGAACTCACTGTCCGACAGTTCTTCCTCTATGTTCACTCTCAAGAGGATCTGTAGGGTCTCCTTGTCACACGTTAATTGCCTAGGGACAACCCGAGCATAGGGAAAACGTCGTCGAGGAGAGGGACTACTCGTCTTAGTTCCTCGAGTAGCTACGCGGGGGTTCCTCTCACTCACGCTCCTCCAGGACTCGGCCCCTCTGCGGTCCCACCGAAGTGAATAAGAGGCTCAAGGTCTTTATCGATACAGTTGCTGCTCGTGTTCCGTCATGACAGGGTAATCATACTCTACTCGTGGTTTCCGCTACCTTCTCATCGAAGAACAACTCAGCGCGTAGGTACCCTGCCGACCACACCATCACTTCATACATTATCTTGGTCTGAAACGTGACGCATTCGAGAACTCCCAGTCTATATTCTCGGATAAATTCCCTGGCTTGCAAAAAACTCTCCTGCTCTGTTAGGATGTCGTCTATGTGAGCTCTAAGTAAGACTGTAATCGTGAAGCCCTCGTTCACTAATTGCCTCCTCACACTCACCCCCGCAACCGTCCGACCTGGCATCTCCTCTACTAGCTATGCGCAAACAAGTATCTCAGATCCTCCAGCCCGATAAACTTGTCTTCCGCGCGTCCTCGACAATAGTGAACCAAATCTGCAGGTCTTAGACAGTCTAGCCAGGAGGTAGCTTCTAACAAACCTCTCTGCACCTCCTTGCCAGGAGGCCCCCACCTTACGCAGACTGAGTAGTATGCTTCTAGGAATCGACGCTCTAGTCCCCGTAAGAACGCGTGCTGAGTATGGTCGGCTGCTCTCGCCAACCAGTCCACGCCTCTGTAAGTTTGTTCTATAACAAACTCAGGTAACACCATCCGCCAGCTCCCTAGCGGATGGTAAATCTGTGGAGGAGAACCAACCACAATTCGCGTGGTGAAAGGCCTACTTCCAGCGGTGCTAAGCAGTTGTCTTCTCACTATCGCCTCTGCTAAGATCTCATATTTCCACCAGATCTTGCTAACGCCTACAAGTGTCAGGCCTTTCTCTATATCTCTCTCCTTACCAAACACAAGATATCCTATACCCTTCACCTGCCAGGAGACCCCTGGTCCTCCGTAATCACTGTCCACAAGAAGACCCCTCTCGCCAGCCAAGTACCGAAATGTCGAATCGACACCCAATTTCCTAAGCCATTTGTATATTTTTAAAGAATTTTAACAAACTTAAATTAATAAAAATCCCTTAAAAGCCGAGAATACCCCTCTGGCTCACCTCCTCCGACTAGGAGTACGCTAGGTAACCCCTAGAGAGTAGTGCGGCTAATGCGTCGCTCACGCTGACACACCTAACTATTTATTTATAATTTATAGCGTATAAATAGCAAATAAATTAATTTAACTAAGGAAAATTCCTATCGCTGTACCCAACCCCTAGAAAAGGGTAAGGGTACAAGTTTATAACTTATTCACTCCGATTGCCTATCCCTTTCCCTGTCTAGGGAATTTTTCGGTATTTTACTGTATTTAATTTATAAAAATTCTATTTATGCAAGATATGTTTCCTTTCTTATTTCCCTTATATATAAATCCCTTGTATATATCTATATGCAAAATTGCTCGACTTAAGAAGTCTCCGACGAATTTTGAGAAATTTCTGAAAAATTAGGCAGCACTTCGCCTCCCCCCGTTGGGATGGGGTTCGGCCGAAGGCCGCAAAAATTTTCGTCGATAGGATGCGTCAAAAAGGTATAAATTTCAGAAAACGAGATCTGGATTTTTAACTTTTTTTTTTTTGTTTGTTTGTTTTTGTATTTTCTCCAATTATTTTGGAATTAATTCATTAAAATACGAAAATTTCTGAAAATTTCTGCAGCGTTTTCCCTCCCCCCTGTGGGGATGGGGTTCGGGCGAAGCCCTTAACGACACCACCGAGAAGAGAGGTATCTGAGGAAAATCCAAAAAGTACCTTTCCTATTCTTTACTAAATTTCTTGAATTTTAAATATTTAATTAAAAATAATCCAAGAAAAAGAGGGAACACCGAAAAATTTCTGCAGCAATTTCCCTCCCCCCGTGGGGATGGGGTTCGGGACAATTGTCCCCAAGTTCACCGTTCGAAGGAATTGCGAAACCAAATTTTTAACAATTTAAATCGAAAACATTACTATTTCTTTTATTAATTTCTAACAGTTTTTATCAATAAAATATTTATAATTTGATAACAAAACAGGGTTTTAGGTTTCCTCACGCATAACTTCGCAAGAAATTTCTGGGGCTTTTCGTGGCTCCTAAACCCTTAGTTAGGGTCCCGACTAATTAGGGTTTTCCCTAATTAGGGTTTTAGGGTTTTTGCGCGCGTTCGCGCGCTCAGCACTAAACCCCGATCATCGTTGAAAAACTTTTCTCGTATTCTTATAAGTTCTTAGGGTAATCCTATCGGATTAATTTTGTCAAATTTCTTTTGCTTAAATTTATAATAAAATTACAAAAAAGAACCCAATTTTTCCTTTGTTTTACTTCTTTTTCTTATCTGTTTGGGGTCACCACCCGCCCAAACGGCGACCGTTTCCCCCGACTAGGGTCTCAAAATGTCGGGAAAATCATAAGGACAAACTTTGGTCTGGGCGGTGTCCGCCTGATTTTGCTTCTATCTGCAGAAAAATAATAAAAACCAAAATTTATTATTTTTGAAATTAATATTAGAAAAATACAAAAAAAATCAATATCTTTGTTTTCCACCGTTGGAATTTTTCGAAAAATATATCAAAATGTTCACATCATCGAGAGGACGAACTTTACCCTACGCAAAGTTCACGAGAAAACGCGCGGATGAGAAGATATTTAGAAAAAACTAAATTAGAAATTAATAAAATTTTAGAAAAATCAACTAATCAAACTAATTAAGGTAACTACCACCTGGCTAATCAGCCAGGACACCCCCGTTTGATTGGGGAAGGCCGTGGCCTTAGGGGTGTTGTTCCCCTCCCCGGCAACGGCGCCAAAGTTGTGAGGAAACCCGGGGAGGGGTGCCTGCTGTTCGCTGAAGCCAAAGGCTACAGCGCCTGTCACTCGCCTCGCCCGCTTCAGAGGTCCTCAGCGACCAGCAGCGTACGATCTCGAGATGGAATGTCACGCGTCCCGCTCCCTTTTGTGATTTAGTGGGCCCGCAATGCGGTGTTTGTTTTTTAAACAACCGACTAGTTATTTGGAAAGATCCTAGGGAGACGAATTTCAACAGCCAACTAGTTAATCAACAGGTTCTCATTGCTGCGGCGTTCAGCAGTCGACCAGCGAAACGGCAGGTTCACGCCGCAGTTAGTCTTCACAATAAACCGAAAATTTTGCAAGTTCACACGAGAAAGAGTTCTTCACAGTTGACTTTGGATGACCCCCTTCTCTATCTCCTTCTCTCTCCCCACACTCTGTGTGTCCCTCTCGTTGTTCTCATTCCCTGATCTCACTCTCTTTCACTCTCTCCCGCTGTTCTTTCTCCCGTGTTCAACCCCGTACGTTCATGTCCTTTGTTCCAGCCTGCCCGCAGGGGGAGTCCCGTTACTTTTCTTTGGAAGGACTACGAGCAAAACAAATTACGAAGTGTGTGCCTGATTTGCAGCTCTTAATTGATCAGATCAGTTCTGAAAGAACAAATTCCAAATCTTGAGTGATGCGCCCGGCTGGACGGTCCTTACTCGAACTGATTGAAAGTTATCAAGCTCGAAATTTTAAATGACGCGCCTTATTGTCTGTTCTCGGTTGATCAGAAATAAAATCCCAGGTAATGTCCCTATTCAAGTGGTCTGTAAACGACCTGATTCAGAGTTCTAAGTAACACCCCCAACCGGGTAGTTCACAATCAGACAGAAATAAGACCCCTGGTAATGACATCTATCACTTGAAAGTGTTCAAATTCAAAATTCGGAATGAAATAAAATAATTTTAAAGCAAAATTTGGTGAAAAAAAAAAAAAAAAAGTAGTCGGGCAGAGTACAGCGAGAATATTCGTTTGGTTTGACCAGTGGGAGTGGTTACTCTCGCTAGAGTCTGCTATATTCTTACTAGACCGAGTCGGTCCCGAAAGTAGTTGTTCCCCGTCAGCATCAAGAGGACTTCCTACCTGATTAATCCCCTCGGCGAGACTAGCCATTCTCGTCCACGGCGGGCGAACTCCTACTTGATAGGCTCGCTCTCAGCGGGCATGCTTCACAGATCATCAAAGTCACTTTGATTAGCCCGCTCTCGGCGGGTTTGCGGTCACATCAGCGATGACTAGTTGATTAGCCCTCTCTTACTGGTATTCTGTCAGATCTGCAATGGCGAGTTGGATGACCCACCTCCAGCGGTTACTTCAATTGATCAGCAATGATAAGAATTTGACTACGAACAGAATAACAATTCGATCGGGCAGCCATCGCCGAGTACTTCATCAGATCAGATATGACTGGTTGATTGGCCTCCCTTCATCGGGTACTTCAACAGACTAGCTATGTCAAGTTAATTAGGCAACCATCAGCGAATGCTCCATCAGATCGGATATGACGAGTTGATTGACCCAACTTAAGCGGCACTCTTACAGTTCAGCAATGTCAAGATGATCAGCCAACCGTTAGCGAGTACTCCTTCAGATCAGATATGACGAGTTGATTGGCACAGAGCATAAGAAACTTTCTCGTTGCCTATAGCCGCCGGCCACTGTTTCCGTCTCACTCAAATTTCGATCTGACAAGGATTCGCTGGGTGTGTTGTGCACACCTCCCCTATTTAACAACGAAATAGTAACAAGCCGCGTCGATCAACAACAGATACATATGCCTCATCACCATAGACTGAACGTGATCTTCTTCTGACTGAACCCTTCCACCTTATCACACTTACTTCCTTCCACCTTATCTCTCTTATTTCCCTTGATCACACGAAGTGATACATCCAAGAACCAGTCAGGCGCGACCGTGTACACATTACACGCTGGTCAGCATCGTTACCAATGGCGAGCTTTCCCCTCGACGAGAACAATGAACACTTCTCCCTCTCTCCCCTCTGTTTCAAGAGGTGCGGAACACTTCTCTCTCTCTCTCTTCTGTCTCAACGGGCACGGAACACTTCTCTCTCTCTCTCCTCTATCTCAACAGGCACAGAATACTTCTCTCTCTCTCTCCTCTCTCTCTCTCTCACTGCGCACCCACCTTCTCTCTTCTGCGTGCGCACTCTCCCTTTCCCTCTCTCTCTCTGTCTCATGTCCCTTTCCCCCGGCGTTGGATCGTAGGCTCACTTGCCCATGCATAGTCTGAATCCGCCGAGTCATACACCATGGCAAAGTACATCCCCACGTTTCTCGACCTGGCTGTCCTAACGCACGGATGAGCAGGTGCAGAAGAGGGTTGTGTATGTAAGGTGCATCCGTCCTCCCATCACCCTCTCGGCCACTGAACGAAGCCGAGCTCCCGCCGTGCGTACCGATTCGCTGCACGCCGAACTCTCGCCTCGAACTGCAATGGTTGAGTTCTCGCCTGCGCACACCTCTCCGACCAACTGCGTCTCTGCCGTCCGAATCGGGCTGTAATGTGGGCGGGGTACACCTGGCAAGCTTCCTGCCGGTCTCCTCCCTCTGAACGTCCCTAAACTTTTCCCCGGTCCGTCTATATGCAAGTGAGAATCTCCACATGTGCCACATTAGCCCGACACAGTCCCCAGGTCCGAAACGGTAGGGCCCGACAGTTCCCAAGTCCGAAACGGTAGGGCCCGATAGTCCCCAGGTCCGAAACGGTAGGGCCCGACACACCCCGAAAACGCACAGCAGACCCCGGGCTTTCAGGCCCCGAACAGGTAGCAGCGGGGTAATCCGGCACCCGGATTGGACATCACAACCGGACTGCACCAAACTGTCGTATTATCAAGCCCACCCCCAAATCAAGCAACTTGAGTTGTCGCGATCCGGAAAAAGACAGCAGCCTGTACAGTGCCTACGCCGAACTTGAACTAGTCAACCGACCGCCGTAACCCACATCACGTTGTCATCGGCCACGAACGTGATACATCCCATTTTTGAGGCAAGCCTGAGTCTGAAGTCCCTGTCGTCACGAAAGCACTTTTTACGGCAGGCCAGTCTCAAGCCCGTAGACAGGTGAAACACTGCTGAACACCACAACCCCCGTTTAGTGCCGGATCATAATCTCGCCAATACTGACACCGGGTTAACCGATCTACACCGGAATAGCCCATACCAGACCAATGTCGAACTGAGATAATCAGCCGGTGCCGAAACACGCCGATGTCGAACCATCTCCGAACCTGAAACAACTGTCTCGAACGGCAGTGGCCTGAATCACGCTGATGCTGAACCAATACCAACCTCGAAATTGATCGGCGGTATGTACCTCAATGATGCCGAACGATGATTGAACATGAGATAAATGTGAAATGCCGATGCCGTGTCCAATGTTGGACCTGAAGCATGTCGATATCGAGCTCATGTAGCCCTGCCGTAGCAGTTCGGAACGTTCCCCAAACCTCATGTCTCTACCGGAACAACGGCCATACTGACACAACGGAGTCGAGCAGCTCAATTGAAGTAAAACAACAGTAACACTACGGCAGCCATCCACGCCCACACCGATAACACACACACTCGTAGCTCATGGGTCGCAGTAAGGCTAGGAGTCCGGGAAATCAGATAGGCCATGCGATCAATCTCAATCATTTCGAAGCAGTGAAGATCGGTAGAAAATAGAGCAAATAAATAATCCGGGATTAATTCCGATTGCGAACAAATTGAACAAAGTTCCATCAGTCATCTAATAATCACGGTTTTTCGCCCTTCTCTGCATTTTTATTCACATTTCTTATTTCTTAATTCCATTATCAAAATTAACAAAAACAAAAACAATCTCGTCAGAATTTAATTCCGATTAATTTTGACTAAATATCAAAAATCCCTTGTTCTCTTCCTCTTTTAATTGCTTTTGATTTTTTTTCATGTTTTTCATTTTATTACCTGAAATATTGATAAATGAGGGCGACCCCATCAAAATTTAAATAATGATGTTTTCAAATAATTTAATGAATATTTCGTTTTCCTTCCCTCTTCTTTTGGTTTTAATTTTTTTTTTACATTTTTAATTTTAATATTAGTTTTAATCAAAGAAGGGGCCCCGTCCTCGCGTCCATTGGACACCGTAAAAGGGCCTTGTCAAGGTTCATCCTCAATTAACCATCGCGCAGCTTGTCGTTTCTGGAACAGGCCTAGAGCTGGCGAAAAAGAGGTAAACAATAAGGTTGCCGTGAGGGCGGCGAAGCGGTAGTCCCTCTCGTCAATTTTAAGGGCTAGTCTTGATGGTTGACACATCTGAAATTAGGGGTGACCTGATTTATCTCTAATTCTCTCCCAACCGGTCGGACAAGACCCCTGCCCGATTACCTCTCAGACAACTTTTTTACGGGTCAATCTCCTGGTATTAGAACGACCGACTGGCGCTTGGTCTCCCGATAATCGGACTCACGATATACCACCGTTAAGCCTAAAGGAGTAGTATATATGTTATGTCATCGTTATTATTGGTTTTGTTAGATCACTGTGATTTTTGTTCTTGTGAAATTGTAATTTTAATTGTTCTCATTGTTAATGAGGTTACCAGTTGATGTTTGTTTGAATTGGTATGAATGAATATTTTGGTAGCGTATGAATTATTGTTTACTTTCCTTACAGTCCCCGAACATTTCTTCTACTATCTTGAGCTATATTCCTTATTTATGGCAGGAGAATGTCATTTACACGGGTATTGTAAAAGTTATGTGAAAACAGGGGGAAAACCCTACGTACAGTAACGAGTTGTTTGAGACATGTTTCTTCATTTGAGATATCGATCTGGATGGCGGAAAATGCAGTTCGATTTTTGTGATTGTCGTTGAAAAGGTTTAATCATTTTTGGGCAAGTTCAACTTAATGTTCAGATCCGAGTATTATGCATACATTCATGCAGTGTATTATCGAAAGCAAAACCCCAAGGATTCGGTATGACGGCGACTTAAATTGAGTTTTAATTTGAATCTTGAAAATATTTCAAACCCCACGTCATTAATATTGGGCAGGCACGAGAATGTGTCGTGCTTGGAAGACATCAAAGATATGTCTTGAAAAAGGGCGCCACTCATTCCTTTATGGGGTTAGTCTGAGATAAGTCTGCAAGATCCACAGAAGTGACTCATTCGGAAATGTTAATGTTTTGAAAGATATTTTTGCATCGATGGTAACGTGGAAGCCAATATTTTCATTCGGAATATGGGTAAATTCTGTACATTTTGAAAGATCCCCGAGACGTGTGTCTGACTGAGTTGTGATCGAGACTTGGAGAACACAACCCTTGAGTGGCAACCTGATGATGGTCCTTGTTCATCCATTAAGTGAAAACCTGACAATGAAAGATTTAGTTTTATGGTTTTGGAATGAACATCGTTCATCCATGAAGTGACGACGTCACAAGGATGAAAATATTTTGATGATGACTTTTTTTTCTATTTTGAATTGAACATCGTTCATCCACTTCAGGAGGTCAGTCCGAGGGACTGAATTACCAAGCCTATGGTGAAAAATTGGCATCTTTGGGACGTAACTCCCAGCGTGGGCTGCTGACGAAGTATAACCAGGCAGCGGACCTTCCGATTTTGGCCTGGAGTTGAAACCTGAGGGGTGACCACCCTAATCAAGGGATCAACTCGGGTAGTTACCGGAGGGGTCGAAAGTAGTCTTTGAAATATGTTATTTATTTATTTTTTCTGATAGGATTTACCCGTTATTGCGTAACAAATACGGGGACCACCGTTAATATAACAACACGATGGGCCGCAAATCTGGCCCGATCAACCGAACTGTGGTGGGTTTTGACAAAAGACGCCGATCCCCTCACATTAGACCTCGGGTGGGACGGTAATATGGTTTTGGTTGAGACCCGCGTCCAAAGGGTTAGACTCTCTGGCTCTACGGACAACCAACGAGGGTCTGGGAAGAAAGTCTAAAAGTGTAGAAAAAAGGATCATTGCGTCTCTTGGTTATTTTTACCACTTTAGTACAGATCCAGTATCCCCACCATTGGTTCATTGGGAGACCCAAGTTAAAATCCCGGCAACGGTAGGATATATCAAGGAAGGCAATGCGAATCTTGACCGCATCTCAATCTAGAGACTCGGAT
Source organism: Chara braunii (assembly GCA_003427395.1). Taxonomy (NCBI): domain Eukaryota; kingdom Viridiplantae; phylum Streptophyta; class Charophyceae; order Charales; family Characeae; genus Chara; species Chara braunii. The sequence continues at coordinate 909,522 of BFEA01000141.1, forward strand.
TTGGTTAGCCACTTATCGGAGATGCACCTTATTTCAGGAAAGGGATTTACCTTCTCTTTCAAAAGAGAGAGAGAGGAACATGTATTGTTTTGAATTGTATCATCTGTTTAGTGACGTTGTCCATCATGTCATATTTTATCAGTTGATTTGATCACAGGGAACGATATAAGGAAAATTGTATGAACGATCATGATAAACGTCCCTAGCGACGGGGACGTCGCTTAATAAGGTCTGAGAATACTATCGGACCAAATACCCTTGCAAGGGTGTTTGACCATGTTTTGACATTAGACACACTGATCGCACAGACCGCCATGACGGAGTCGGTCTGGACTTAAAAGTGTACACGTTTTCGCAGGACACTTTGAAACGATTTCCTCGACCATTGAGGTGGGGGCTAATCTGTGAGAAAATTTCGTTAAGTATGCGACAACGTTACTGTGACGCATGCTGGGATGGTTATAATCAATAGTAATACCCTTCGACCGAAAAGGTCGAGAGGTCGACTAAATTAGTGTTATGTCAGGAAGATCTACAACGCACAGTGAGACTTAATCGTTAGTGCGTTAGTCAGGATAAATTAATATACGCCCCGGTCATACGGCCGGAGCAACTAAAAGTGTACGATCATCAGGTTTGCGGTAGCGCCCATATTATTGACACTTGCTCGAGCAGTACCTCATACCTTACTCATAAACCTCAAGCTAGGATGAGGCTCTCACCCGACCTCCCATGTGAAGGGAGGCGTTCGCCTCTTATCCCGTGACTTCCTGACTACGCGACTATCCAAGCAACCGGTATTTCTCCCCTTTCGGCAGGAAACATCATTGCAGGTCCTTGTATCGTCCGCATATACCTTAGACTCACGCTACTTAAATTGGTACCCGCTTAATCATTGGTACCGGTGTAGGGGCCGTACCTTGAAGGACTTTCGAGCCTGAGCCGACCCCACTGCGGGTCCCATTTGGCTCGACCCGCCCACACTCATGCTCAGGGTGCGGGTCGTTCGTCCCAGGGGCACCCCCACCTAGTGCTATGAAATGGATGGGGATGGGCCTTTTGCGAGAGGGCTTTACATTGGGGGATGTAGCTCCGCTCTCGCGTTAGATGGTAGCTCTTTGATCACTCGTGACATTTTCTCGTTTCAGTTAAGTGTGAACAACCAATTGCTCCTTCTAATATGCAGGCAGTCCAGAGAGTTTATTGAGAATTTGTCTTTTTTCGTGTGTAGGTCGAGCGTCATCCATTGGGCCACACACCTTTTCACTAAGCGTAGCAGTTCAAGGCTGGTTCCTACGGCATCCTCGGGGTGCGACGGCGCCGCCTAACCCCTAGCCCCTATAATTTCTTTTTTGCTTAGGACATTGGCTTTGCATTCACATTATCCAAGGGCGCCCTTAGTCCTTATGGGCTTTGCATTGCACACAGCAAAGTCATCCCACACGTTCATCATACCAAGTCGCGTCCCGACCTCTACCATTCATCAAAGCATCCGACCATCAAGCCCCTCCCGCATTCATAATTCAAGCCAGGTCTATGTCCTTCCCTTGTCAATTTTCCCACCCCTTGCCCGCATTCCGCGGGATCCTGTCCCGCTCAGTCCATCCTAAGTTACTCACCTGCGCAAGACCACACAAGCACAAACCAAGTACAATCCCCCTTGGGGTCAACACATCGCCCCTCCCACAAGCCTAAGTTCCTTTCTCTTTCAATGACCCGTTTAGTTCTCTTTTCCTTCCTTCAAGCAGGCCACGCCTTTTCCTTAGTCATGCAGTCGAGGAAGATGGTTGAGTCAAACTGACCTTATCTCAAGCCTTCGTTCCTTTCCGCTTTTACAATGGATCCCTCTTTTCCAAGTTCCCACAAGTGTTCTCTCCTTTCCCTCTTGGTGGCACAAGGGACCGACAACCCTCCCCTTGCCCTCTCTTTCCAACAAGTGAGGACCAAGTTCTTTGCTTGTTCGTTCCATGACAATATAACGGGTGAGGGGAAAGGTTAGTCATGTACCAAGAAAAAGGACAAGGGAAAAAAAGGGAGGAGAGAGAGGGAAAGAAAGAGGAGGAGAGGGAGGGAGAGAGAGAGAGAGAGAGAGAGAGAGAGAGAGAGAGAGAGGGGGAGAGAGAGAGAGAGAGAGAGAGAGAGAGAGAGAGACTATCCTTTCCTAATCGACCTCACTTCTCTACTCAACCCTACCAGCCTACCTAGGGTCCCTCGTGCCCCTTCGAGCCCTCCCCTTGCCTACAATCCTCGGGTGGTGGAAGGTAGTTGGCTATGGTGGACGGGCGTAGGTGAGGGTGGAGGAGGAAGGTGCAACGTGCTTGGCTATGGCGGATAGGCGTAGGTGAAGGTGGAGGAAGAAGGTGCAAGGTGGTTGGCTATGGCGGACGGGTGTAGGTGGAGGTGCAGGAAGAAGGTGCAAGGTGGTTGGCTATGGTGGATGGGTGTAGGTGAAGGTGGASRAAGGAGGTGCAAGGTGGTTGGCTATGGTGGATGGGTGTAGGTGGAGGTGGAGGAGGAAGGTGCAAGGTGGTTGGCTATGGTGGACGGGTGTAGGTGGAGGTGGAGGTAGGAGGTGCAAGGTGGTTGGCTATGGTGGATGGGTGTAGGTGGAGGTAGAGGAAGAAGGTGCAAGGTGCTTGGCTATGGTGGATGGGTGTAGGTGGAGGTGGAGGAGGAAGGTGCAAGGTGCTTGGCTATGGCGAGGGGTGTAGGTGGAGGTGGAGGAAGGAGGTGCAAGGTAGTTGGCTATGGCGGACGGGTGTAGATGGAGGTGGAGGAAGGGGGTGCAAGGTGTTCTGCGTTGTCCTTTGGACATCCGGTCATGATGGATAGCTGCAGTGGAGGGGTGAGGGGGATGACGAAGGAGGTGACGGGGTGCAAAGTGACCTTGTCTCCGGGTCGTCCCCTTTCCGAGGGCCTGGGCCCGTTGCCCGCCGTACCCCCTAGCCTCTGGGGCAAAACACAGTCCCCAGCACTTCATTCTACAGCTAGCATGCAGAAAACTCACACTTTGCAGCAGGCCCAGCTGGTAGAAAAACGCAGAATTTACAGGTTTGTGGATTACGGTAATTCTACCGTTTTGCTGTTTTTCTGCCTAAGGTGAAAATTCGGGATACTCAGAGTTTCCTTCCCCAAACGACATCGGAATCACCCAAAATTTAGAGCGCCCTCTCACTGTATCACAGGGAAGCCCTCCACAAAATTTATTTTCATTACGACGTCGTTTGGATCAAGTTGCTCGTTTCGGGCGTTGGTCGATTCCGGGTGAACAATTCAGAAGAAGTCCGTTTTTTGATTTTTTCAGAAAACGGACTCGATGGCCTGTTGGTCCTGCAGGCCATCCGTTTGTACTCAGAACATGAGGTCTGAGAATTATCAGACCTCATTCCCAAGTTTCAGCAGTGCTATTGCCGACGCGTCGTCGACCGCACTTGGTCCGTTTGCGGTTCTCGTGTGATCCCCGCGCCGGCGGATGGTTAACCCTCTTTTTCCCGAGGCAGCAGCCTATGCTGGCCTGGTCCTAGCATCAGCCACAAACCTACAACTACCTAGTACATGGGTGAACAGCTCAGGCACATGCCACCGAGATCGCAAGAGAAGAGCATCACAATACTTCGAGGGAAGATCGAAACACTCCCACCTATCGCACGAGTGAAGTCATAAGTGCGAACAGTCCAATTCATAAGGGAAGAACAACACAACACTCAAGGAAGAATCAGAACACTACCACCTACCACATGAGTGAAAAACACAGGTGTGAACATTCCAAGTCACAAGGGAAGAACAACCCAACACTCAAGAAAGAATCGGAACACTACCACCCACCACATGAGTGAAAAACACAAGTGTGAACAGTCCAAGTCACAAGGGAAGAACATCCCAGTACTCAAGAAAGAACTGGAACACTACTACCTACCATATGAGTGAAAAAAACACAAGTGTGAACAATCCAAGTCACAATGGAAGAACAGCGGAACATCCGTGGGTGCATTGTCATAAACCCAAACATCAAAAACAACAAAAAGACAAGTTTGAGAGCATTCTACACTAGGGGGAGATCAACGGAGCATCATAGGAGGCATTGCCATACACCCAAGCATCAAAAACAGCAAGAAGACAAGTTTGAGAACATTCTACACTAGGGGGAGATCAGCGGAGCATCATAGGATGCATCACCCATATACCCAAGCATAAAAAACAACAAAAAAACAAGTTTGAGAGCATTCTACACTAGGGGGAGATCAGCGGAGCATCATAGGATGCATTGCCATATACCCAAGCATAAAAAACAACAAAAAAATAAGTTTGAGAGTAATCCACACTAGGGGCAGATCAGCGAAACATTATAGGATGCATCGTCATACACCCAAGCATAAAAAACAACAATAAGACAAGTTTGAGAGCAATCTACACTTGGTGGAGATCAGCGGAACATCATAGGATGCATCGCCATACACCCAAGCATAAAAAAAGCTCAAAGACATGTTTAAGAGCAATTTACACTAGGGGGAGA
>BFEA01000141.1:931381-945250 GCA_003427395.1 Chara braunii
GTTGCGCCCCACGAATCTTTCTCATCCTTGCGTCTAATCGTGGTGACTGGCCCTTCCCTGAGTTCCGCAACTATGGCAGGCGCGCCTTCTTCAAGGGTCTGAATCAGCTGTTGATCCATTGTAGGAGCGGCGTCTGCCATTTCGTTGTCTATGACAAAAGTCCCCCCTTCGTACTTCAGGAAGGCGTCGATTGGCTCCTCGTCCTCTACTCCCTCCGGCGTAATGCAAACCCGACTTAGCCCGTCTGCTCTATTTCGGAGCCCCGCATATCGCTCGACCTTGTAGTCGAATTGCCATATGAAGCCTATCCATCTCCCAACGATCGGGTTTATAGGCTTGTAGTTCTTTAACGCCCCGACGACATTGGTCGGATCGATGATCAGGATAAACCGTCTCCCGAATAGGTATGCCTGAAAAGTCTTAAGGCAATATAGAGTGGCTAAAATCTCTTTCTTGATAGGCCTCTTCCTACCTTCCTCGCTCCTCTGTATCAGGACTCCTCCTACTGCCAAAGATCCTCCGTCTATTTCCAAGATGAAGGGTCGTCCTACTTCATCATTGAAGCAGGGCGCTGCCAAGGTGACTTGGTCAGAGGACAAGACGTCTTTGAGGGTCTGGATTGCCGCCTCCCTATCCTCAATTCACTCCATGGTCCCTCCTTCCCTAATCATTGCGCGGATAGGTTCAGCTATCTTGGCAAAGCCTTTGATAAAAATTCTCCAGAATCCGACCACCTCTAGGAAGGCTCGTACTTCCGTCGTGGTACACAGGGGTGTTGCTGGCCATTGAGAGATCTTATCCGTCTTTGCCGGGTCCGGTTTCCTTCCGTAGGCCCCACAGCGAAACCCCAGTATAGTTACTTCTGGGACCGCCAGGATGCTCTTTGGCCTGCTTGCGGTGATATTATATACCAGGAATCGTTGGAGCAGATCCTTGATATCATGTAGATGATCCCCGACAAACTTTCGTATGCCCGGCTGGACCTTTGTCTCATCCTTGTTTTGCGCGCCTTTTATGGGATTGTCATCTATTTAGGGCTGGCATTTTTCCGGGAACATGTCCCCTACGACCGCAAGCATCCTCCTCTGTGCCTCCGCCACAACATCTGTGAAGCCCATAGGAGTAACTTGCATTTGCAGCCGACCTACAGGGGTGTGCATGGTGGTGTATGGTCTATCCCTCGCGTCGAGCGGTAGTTGGTCACATCTCGAATATAGATCTATCAGGAGTTGATGTGTCGTCCGGCGTGAGACTCTGCCAGTAGGTCAGCCTGTGTAAGTGATCCCGCATCCCGGATCGTAACCGCATTCAGCTTCTACAAGTCCTGGATCCATCTGAGCGATTTGTTTGGCTTCTGAAAAATAAACCACTTGTTCGCATAGGGGGATGCGGTGGGTTTAGCCACGAACGAATCTATCTTGGCTCTGAGCAATTCAGTGACTTCCGCAGCTATTCCGGACGCGTAGGCGGACCCCTTGTCATTCCATCATTCGTGTTCCACCGTCTGGATCCTAACGGGGGAAATCAACTTCGCATCCAATCGACCTTTCTGGTGGTCATTGAAGGCGAAGGCTACGTAAAATTTTTGGCACGCCCTCCTTATCAACTGTGTCTCTTCCACCGTTAGGAACCCTTCTACCCCTATCTTCATGGTATCCGCTATTTCATCAGGTATCCGGTTCCCTTCCGTTGCGCAGGATTTCTTGTTCCTTTTCCATGGCCTCTTCCCTTGATGTTTCTACTAGGATTGAGACCGACTTGGCTTTCTTCCCTACGGGTTTGTACTTTCGCACACTCCCTTCTGGATCGTTCTCCTAAAAAATGAACGGTCGGGATTGGCCTTGCTACCTCTATGATACGGGGCTGGATACTGACTAACTTGCCATTCAGACAGTAGCCCTTTCGGACCTCCTCTTCGAATTTGGCAAGCGCTGCCCGGTCCACTCCTACTTTGTGGTACTTGATAGCCTTAACGAGCTGTAACAAGTCTGGAATTTCAAGTACTACCTCCGACGTTTCCTTCCGGTCTTCCTTTGATTTGGGCAGGCTGGCCCCAAGCTCGACTTCCGCCTCCTTCTCGACCACCATAACCCTTAGCACCTCATCCTCTTGCCTCCTTTTCTTCAGAGGCAGGCCCATCTTGATCCATTCCTTCTTACTAAAAGCCTCCTCAATCATGATCTCTACTCTTTCCCTCATACCTTCCATCCGTGCGAACGCCCCTTTTCGCGCACTACCCTCGAACGTTGGCAACCAGGTTGTCAATTTGTCCTTCGGGGGATCCCCTCCGGTCCCAAGCAGTCGGTGGAGTTCTCCGCGGCCGGTCACGGGGTCCTCTATATCCACCATGTATGTGCCATCATGCAGATGCATATCTATCATCTCTATGCTGGCGCACTATGGTCTCCTGAGAATTACGTCATGGTCCATCTCTTCCATCACGGTCATCCGCTGGAAGGACAGATCGATTCCCTGATCCCTGCCTTCACTGAGCATTTCGTGACGTATCCTGCAAAGGGAATTTCCCCACCGGCTCCCCGGATACTCCCCGTCACTTTCTTGTTTACAGTGCAGCCCGTAATTGTTGCGAAGTCTCGTTGTATGAGGGTTATTTCAGCCCCACCATCCACTAATGCATCTGTGTGGTGGGTTCCGATCTGGACTTTTAGCTTTCCTATAAGCAGTGCATGGAAGTTAAGTTTTATCCCGGGTGGTTCCCTCATGACTTCACTACCCTCTCGGTTCGGTAGGCTTACACGGATATCTGCAAAGGCTTTTTCCAGGTCCTCTAGATCCTCAGGAACCCTCTGGAGGTTGGAGACCCCTTGCGGTGCCTCAACCTCTTCCGTTTCCTGCTCCTGTGGTTCCGGGCCTCCTCCACCTCTACGCGTCGGTGCGTTAGTAATTGCCTGAGTCCCTTAAGCAATCTCGGGCTTGCTTGCAACATGGTCTGGAAAGATACAGATATCATGGTACCAAGCAATTTGCTCAGGGTGTCGTCGATTTCCGACGAGGTCAAGATCAGGATTTGATACCTGAATTTCTTCTCAGCCGCCACTGCTTTGTCTATCGGCTCATCTTCCGTTGTCTTTCCATAAACCTTCTCCTGTTCCCAGGTGTCAGTTCCGCCTCGATCTGCACTGGTCCCCGCGACTTCTTCCATTACTGTGTCTTGAATTTCTTCTCCGCACCTGCCCGTCGGGTGGTGATATTCACCCTATCCTGCCCATTGCCTCCTAGGATGAAATTGGCTTGTGGTCCGCGTCCCCTCGGTTGGTCCCAGACAATGTCAGCTACCGACTCTGCTTCTACGGCATCTATGTCCAGATTATTCAGGAGGATGACGCCACGTTGCATCCCTCCTGGCGAATTCCAGTTTATGCGCTTTCCCTGAGGCCCGAAAATTTCACCTTTGAGGGACCTGCTGCATCTCTGCCTCATGATATTATGGTTGAGTCTCAGGCAGGTCCTCACGAAATGTCCGACCATTGTGCAATACCTGCACTGCTCGTTGGCCGTATCCCTCCTACCATACCCCTGATTTGCTACTGTTGCCGGAACAACGGCCTCTTGGGGCGGGAGGGTGGGTCGGGACACCTCTGCCTGCATGACAGAATTTGTACGAGCAGATGGTGGTGTGATGTTTCCGCAGATGCTCGTACGGTTACATGGTTTGTGTGGTTATTTGTGCGATTGTTCAAGCGCGAGATCATACTGGCCTATGAGCACCCGCCCTGGTTGACCCCAAGAGTGCGATTGAGATCATACCCCTGCGAATGTTGGATCCGAGTAATGAGTTGTAAAGGAAGGAAACAACAGTTAAAAAAGGTTGTCTATTTAATCGCTAAGTTCTTACTGGATGGGGACTAGTTTTGGCATTTTCAGTCTAATAGGAGTAGATATCCAGACACTCCCGATTGATGCATGCAGTCAACGTCCAAGAAGAATCATCACCTTGCTAGCTTTTAACTACTCGCAAGTGGTCTGCCACAGTTCATAGTATTAATCTTTTGACCCTAGGAATCATAGACACGGACCGTTGATAGCAGCCTCAATGAACTCACAATTGTCGGCGACTGTGTTCTAGTGCCTCCCTGCGCTTACTGGAAAATATATATATATATATATATGTATATATATATATATATCTATATATATACAGGCCTGCTAGATCTGCACACAAAAGGGGGTGTTATGTGATATGCTTTGTGATCTGAATTTGGAAGACCACACGCAAAAGGATTGTTAAGGGTCCAGAGAAAGGTTTTTTGTTTCCCTAATCTTGTACCGGAAGCGAAAGATAGGGTCAGGAGGAGGGAAACGGAAAACGTGGACACCCTGGTTGTGACCTGTACTTTGCACCAGGCGAAAACGGAGGGCTGAAAAAACAGGGTGTTGAGAGAAACTGAGGAAAGCAAGAAGTTTTTGAGGAAATTTGTTATAGAGGAAGCAAACTTATTGAGTACGTTTTCTATATCTGCGAGCCAAGTGGGAAGCCGCAACCCCGTGCACTCTTTCATGCAGGCTTTCTATCCCCTTCTTCACCTTATCCCCCGTTTTCCCGGTCAGATCTATAACCTCTCCTTCCTTAAGCAGGGCTAGCGTCTCAGTCACCACCGTCTTTTCTGCGAGGTCTGTTACCGTGCTGAAATCCACATCCCTTGTGTACTCGAACTTGCTAGTCTGCTGGTAGGCCGATAAAATCTTATCCTTGTCGAACTCAGAGAACTGCCTGAGGAAATACTTACTCATTATACGCTCCGTTACTCCGGGAATTCGTAGTGCTTCCAGAGTAAATGCCCTTAGGAAGTCGTTGTAAGTCGCATAGTTCTTCCTTTGGACTGCCGCCAATTCAGCTTCTGTTGCCATTTTCTCTGCCTTCAGGTACTTCCTCATCATCTCGTTCCGGGTCTCTTTCCAGGATCCACTAGAGGCGACAATAGCCATAATGTCCCTTTCTAAGCTCAGCGACACGTGCTGCCCTAAGTGATCCATCTTTTCTTCCTCAATCCATTTCAGCAAGGCTGCGAGGTTCTCGTAGTCTATCAGGAACTCCGTAATGTTTGCCCCGTCGAAGGTAAGTTTCTTCTCAGCATCCGCAAGATACCCCTGATTCTTATTCAGAGTACCGGTGAGGGTGACCACTATCCTCTTGAGACCCCCTTCAGAGCTCCCCGCTTCACTAACCACACTGGTCCCTTCTCCTTTCTTGCTATCCCTCTGCTTTTCCCTGGCCATTGGCGTACCCTCTTGATCAAACCATCCTAACACCCTTTCTCTAAGACTCCAAAGTCCGTTGCACCCCTTAGTTACTTTCGGCGTGGCGGGCAAACGGTTAGCACCACTGTCTATACCAGGTGGGGTTGTAGCTTTTTCGGCTTCTATGACCGGGGAGTCTCCCTTTTTCTTATCCTTCTTACTGGCGTGCCCCTATGACTATTGCCCTTCCCTTCGAGCTTGACTTCGCCCTGACTGACCGTGCGCTCTTCTTGTGACCCTTCTCCCAAAAGGTCCCTTTCGTTCCCAACCATCATCTCCTCGATAAGCTTTGCCTTATATTCTGCGGTCAATTTTTCTATTTCTGTTAGCTTACGACGTGCGTCCGAGACTTTCGTTTTCTTGGGTGTGGTTCCGTCAGAATTTCGAGGACTCGTCTTGCCGTTGTCCCCTTTTCCCCTACTTTGCTGGGGTCCTCTCTTTTGCTTCCCCCGGCTTTCCCCGAACTTTTCCCTGTCGAAACGTCCTTCCCATCTTCCCTGGTCCCCTTTGGTTTTGCCGACTCTCGATCCCTTATCGATCCTTCATTCCGTTTCCCGCCTCTATCTGTGCCCTGACTCCCCTTGCTTGGCAACCCTTCGGCCTCCTCTTCCGACGCCATCCCTTTACCTACCCTGCATATGGAAAATTGTTTTTTGCGAAACGGCCGGTTGTTCATGGCTTCCATAGTTTCCGGGCCCTAAGGTCCCCTTATTCTTACTTATTTCCACGTTTTACCGTCTTATTTTTGTCAGGACGACTTACCTGACAATTTCCTACAGGGCGCCGTTCTGTCTTTCTTCTGCCAGAAAGCTCGCTGCCGAGGTTTGGCGTTTCGTCACTGCCGTGCCCCGGTTCCTTATGGCGGTGTCTGAGGCTAGTGGCTCTCCCCTCGAGGGTAGCCCTTTTGACTAACTGACACCCGGATGCCCCAGTGTCCTTCAGCGCGGGTGGTCTTCCCAGTTCCCTCCAGCCACGACCTCAAGTAGGGAGGAACTCCGACCACTACTCCCTTGCTGACGGCTAGCTTCTCATTCCGGTTTTCCGCCTTTTACTTTTTCCCGGTACTTTTTTCTTACGCTGGTCCCTCAAAAAAAATTTCTCGCTCATCTGGTTCTTCAAACAGATCGGCCACCCCTGCAAGATAATTTTCTCCCATTTCTATCTCCCTGATAATTATTGGTTCATATTCCTCAGACGCCATGCGTGCTAACCCGAATATCAGGATTTCGAGGAGTTCGAGTAGTTCACGGGCCTGGTTTCCCCAAAACGGCCCGTGCCTAACTGACACATCGTAAAACATCCCCGTCGTCTACGGACGAAAGTAGTGGTTCCAGACTAAAGTCGACTCCACCAAACTTCTTGCCCTTGAGAGGCTGCCGAATACCAAGTCCACCATGAAGCGAGGCACTCGGCACTGCAGTCCCGTCATCGGGGCCTTAAACTCTCGCCATCCTCCTACCTCCACCCGGGTTCTCAGTCCCACGTTCCTTCTTCCTCGCACCTCCTGGCCTATCCGGTCCACTATCCTAGTAGCCCTTTGAAAGATTGGTAACAGCCCATGCCCTAGTGCAAACTCCGTTCCTGGAATGTGCCATCCGACCTCCGGCAGATATACCGTTCCTGTTACCTTCAGGTCGGTATACAGGTTGTTCCCTAGTCCCCTGTCGAACCTCATCCCTCTCCACAAGCACTCTACCATCATGAACGCCTGGTCCCTTCCCAAAGTCACGACTCTCCATTCAGTGTCTATTCCTCGGACCATGTAGCTTGCCGGGAGCGATACCTCCCATCCGCTTCCACTTTCCGTGGGTGGTCGAGGGTGCGTGGGCCGTCGCGACATCCGTGCGCGTCTCATTGCAATTTGTTGATTAGCGGTCCCCTGCACTGTTTAAACAACAAGCGAGTTTTGCTTATTTCATTCATTCTTCGGCCTCACCCGGGCAACTCCCCGGTCCTTAACTTCGATATCCTTCCCCCTTTTTTATTCCTCCCTCTTTTACTTGCCTCTCCTACCGGCGTGTCTCTACTTCCATTAGCTCATACAAGCGGTACAAGTCATCTATGTAAGTCATTCCCCGACTTATCTCTCGTCGAACAACGTCCCATAGAATCCCGTCGCTAACGACCGGAGCCCTTGGCCCGGTGGTAAATACAGCGCGCAGGATCCGCAACACTTCATACCTTTGTTCGCCGCTGAACGACCTCATTTCTAGGAAGGCCCCATAATACTCTCGGTGGACCATCGCGTCCTTAAACGCCAGGTGGGCGAGGTCGGCCACATCCCTCCTGACAAGCTTCACCCCGCCTAACCTTTCTAGCAAAAAGGGCGACAATCTCATCCAAACGTTTTCACTAGGCAGCTCGAAGCTTCCGACCATAGCTACTCTTAGGTTAGCTGTCACGTCATCAAGTTCTGGGTCTGCGAATTCGAACCCCGCCTGCCACACTAGTTGCCACGCTTTCTCGAACATAGTTAACGGATCCTCCCCTGATGCCAACAGGACTCTGAACGCCCGCCACCCGTCCTCGGATGCATATAACCAACCTTCCGCACACACGTATCCCCGTGGGTCCGGGTTCCATTCCCCATTTTCATCCGCACGCCATTCAACTCTCGTTACTAGGTACACCGTGTTTTCCATTAGCTCAACCCCGACCCAGTCCACCACCGGGTGCCATCCCTCGCTTGCGGCGGCCAGGCTAATCTCTACCCGGCCAGTTACATCCCTTGACGACTCAATGCCCAGCGGACGGTCCTCAAGGAACGTCCTTCTTTGTGCCATTGCGCGCCTGGCCTTGGCCTCCTTATTCCGCAGTTTGCAATGAACCCTACAATGACCAGACATCCCACTCCCTTATCTCGGTAGTATTCCACACTTGCCTAGCCCGCGGCTTTCCTCGCTCCTAGTCGAACCACAGTACCTCGAACAGCTTAAACACATCATCCACATAGCAAGGTGTCGCCGCTACCTCCCGGCGGATTATAGCCTTTCTAATTTCCGAAGCTACCACTAATTGATCGTACCTTTCTATATTCAAAATGATGAGGACCTCCCAAGCTCTATCGCCATGGAATATGAACTCGGGGACCCAGATCCTCTTTCGCAGGGAGGGTGGCCTGAATTTTTTCCATCCCGTCATTACGACCCTACTGTGGACTTCATCCCATCCCTTATTGGCAAACCTCTCACCCGCCTTCCAAGTCCTTGTCTCCGCACCCTCCAGAAGCTTCATCGGATTTTGTCCCGCCGCAAGCGTGGTACAAAACAGGTGCCACCCTTGCTCTTACAAGACGACTGTCACAACCGACTCCACCTTCCGTTCTATCCACAGGTATGACAGTTCCGGTGCGATTTCAAGCCCGACCCAATCACACGTCGCTCCTCTCCACACATTCCACCGGCAGGGGCATTTCTACTCCCCCTCTAATTCGCCTCGGTTCCAACCCTTGAACGTGCAGTCCCACAACTGGAGTTCCCAGGTCATCGTTCCCTACCTGCACATAGTCGACAGCCCATTCCCGGGTAAGTCCCCTCTCAAAAATTCCAATCCTCTATCTCATCATCGTCCCCGTCATCACTGAAATCATCCTCCGCGTCAAAGAACAAGTTCTTCAACCCTTCTAGGAAGGTCTCTCTTACAACCACACTTCGATAGATTATCTGCCAAGGCACTGAACTAGGTACAAAGACGTCATCCGCACTGAGGAGGTTCAATACTTCTGCTAACTCTTCCGCCCAGTTCCCTCCGAACGACCTCTTTTCTACCGACAGCCTAAAGAAGTCCTATCGAGCACATTGGTACATCGACTGACATATTTGTTCCAATTTGCCCCTGGTTCCAAAGACTGCATCCACCAGAAACGGGGGTAGCATGCACCTCATCGTTCTAAGAGGCCGCCTTACATTTCCCCTATCCCCGAGCTCCACTCGCACCTCCATCTTATCCATTTCTATTTCCGTCCGCTGACATGCCGCCCATACCACTTCTTGTTCCGCTTGTCTAAACAGCGAATCCGGCGTCGTTCCCAGCACTAATTCTATTACCATTGCATTTTTCATCTCCTGGGATAGGTAGACCCACCTTGGGCTTCCATCGTCCCCCGGAACTCTAAGTCCATCAAGCTCAGCGACGGTCTCGTCAGGTTAACCTTAGTCCAGATAGTCGTTATCCAGAGGAACGCGTCCTTTTCGTCCAGCATCACAGTTTCGTAGGCTGGTTTCAGGTCTGTCCACGTTCCTTCTTCCGCGAGGACGACAAATACCCCTTCCTTTACATCCATCGGCATTTCTGGACCTTTGGCCCGCCGACCTCAGTCAAGGACACAAGCCCATCCGCTTCACAAAAGGAAGAGTGATCAGTTCCTCCCCAGCGGGTGGCGTCTCATCCTCGTACTCGATCCGACCTTTTTCTATTACGTGGCGAGCACCAATACTGAGGTTCTTCCTCATATCTAGCAGGTAGGTCCAGTCCAAACCTCCCAGGGCCTCGTCTAGCCGTAAGAGTTTTCCTCACGAATCATTCCTCTCGGGTGGTAGTTTTCTGGATCCGGCCTCTTCCTTTCAAGACAGTTGGGGTTCTCTATTAGTTCACGAGTGCAGTTACGAAGACCTTCCAATTAGTTCCGAAACGGTTGTAATGTTCCGGCAGGGCAGTGTCAATGCCCCGTCGTGGTGGCGGCCTCCACCCGGTACCTCGCTCGGCCCCTCCCCTTAGACAGTGCTTCCCAACTTAGTGTGGGCAGCCGAGGTCCGACCCAAATGGCCATGCCACCCCTCTATGGTCTGGCGTGTGGTTGGAGAGTAGCACAATAGACTAGAATAAGAATGACTCTCTCGCCTATTTGGTTCTCTTACCCGTTGATGTTTAGGCTTTCAACACGAGGCGCAATTTGAACTCCCCGACTAGAGCTCATTGTCCGGGTCAGTTCCGGGCGTCCCGCACCGATCCAAGTGGTAGGTGTCTTGGTCCTTTAACTCCCATGCCCTAACAAGGGGAACAGGCCGCGCTCAGACTTTTCCCTTTAAGGGATAAAGGTCTTGAGGTCGCGGTGCAAGCACCGGTATCCCCCTCTTGCTGAGGCCAAGGACTAAAAGAAAAGAGAAATTCATTTTAATGTTGTTTCCACGTCCATTTCAAGTTGCCTAGGGTCCCCTGTTTACGCAATGTCATTTTCAATGTTTATTCCAATTCTAAGGCTCAATCTAGTTCCAACCCTCAGTCTCATTCCAATACTCAATCCAATACCAAGGCTCAATCCAGTTCCAAGGCTCAGTCCCATTCCAATACTCAATCCAATACCAAGGCTCAATCTAATATCTTTTCCAAAGCTGAGTCCAATATCTTTTCCAAAGCTCAGTCCAATATCTTTTTCAGGTTAAGTCAATATTTTTTCCAAAGCTCAGTCTAATATATTTTCCGAAGCTCAGCTCTTCTCAATCTCATCCATCTCAGACAATCATGCAAGGGTACCCCAGTGCCAATTCCAAAGAATCACCCTTGTCAGGGGTCATTCCGAACAACCTGGTCAGGGTCATTCTTATCCATTTCAATCGGACAGCCTGGTCAGTGTCATCCTTATCCATTTCTGTCAGACAACCTGCTTAGGGTCATCCTTATCCATTTCCATCGGACAGCCTGGTTAGGGTTATCCTTATCTATTTCCGTCGGACAACCTGGTTAGGGTCATCCTTATCCATTTCCGTCGGACAGCCTGGTTAGGGTCATCTTAATCCATTCCAAATGTTAGCGGCCGAGGGGTTGGGCCTCGAGGACATGGATCCTATCTCTGTCTTGGAGGTTAGAAGGTGGTCATCTCTTGGGTTTTACGCATGCCTTTGCCTTTTGTCTCGTGCCAATCATCATTCTCATTTCCATACATACACCCGACGTAGCGTCTAGTGCTCAATTTGAGGCTCATGACCCCAAGCAGCACTAGCCCGCCCGACTGTTCAACCATTACAGAGAATGCTTGGTCAATCAATGTTTCCTCTCTCTGACCTCTCATGCCTTTTCACTGCCTTGGACTTGTCCGGGATAGGTTGGATTAGGCTCCTAGGGAAGAGGGTTCTTCATGCCTCTTTGCCCGTAGGTCCCCTAACCTCTCACCGAAACTCATACCATGACTCATTCAACCAGGGGTGCACATTCTTCAAAAGGAAACTCTTTGTCATAGACTTTCTTAAATCTCAACCATTCACACGGTCTTGCCCATCCCCAAAACAGAGTTACCCATTCCCACTTCGTCTCTCATCATCCAAGATTCCCGTATTTCCAAAGGAGCAAGTAGTTATGCAAAGTAGCACTGGCTACCTAGTCCCTGTTTACTTCCCTTGTCCAAAGAGCAGCTTTGTCGCGTTTTTTTTCAAAAAAAGGAGACAAAATCGAATGCAAAAGCAACATTACAGACTTGTCTCATTTAGGTCCTCCCCTCTCTTCCCTTTCAGTCTTTCGTGATCCTAGTCTCCAACTCATGGGTCCTCACGTCCTTCTGAAAAAGCAACTAATTATGCAAAGTAACACTAATTACCAAGTCCTTAGCCATACCAAATAGAAAGTTGTCCCGTTGTAGTCCATTCTCAGAAAGGTCAAATGCAAAGGTCAAAGATGGCAGTCCTGCCTGCGCAGGTACTGCTCCTTCCCATTTCTAATTATTCCTTATTATGTCTACTGCCCTTTTACTACCCAGTTGCCCTATGTCGAGCCTCCCTTGCACGATTGTCGATCTCGTGCTGCATCTTTCTCTTTGTGTTTTGCGATTGTAGGAGCACCTCTTCTGTGAAAAATGTTGTTGGCGCTATGTCCTCTCCTCTGCTCAGCTTCTCATTCCCTCGCATCGCCCATTCATACCGCATAATACAGGCTCACTGATCGAACCAGTCACTGCAAGATGGCCCGAAGTCCCTTATCCATTTGTCCTTTTCTTCACCTGGGTCCTCATCCCTTCCCCGTACCTCTCTCGTGCGCGTTGTGACCTCATCATCCTCTTCCTCACTGCTGAAGCCTATGACCTTGTTGGGCTCTTTCTCTTCCATCCTCTGCCTCTTCCCTAGGCTCTCATCCTCCTCACTACTGGTGTCACTGTCAGATGGGAGAATTTTACATTCCCGTTGGGCTCTTCCTCTTCCATCCTCTGCCTCTTCCCTAGGCTCCAATCCTCCTCACTACTGGTGTCACTGTCAGATGGGAGAACTATCGATTCCCCCTCTCTCAGGGGAGAGGGTCCTCTGGTCCCTTGCTTCCTTCACCCTCTGTTCACAATCAAGTTGAAGTCAAATCCCACATAAAACTTCCTTTTCCTGGAACTTGATTCCCCGGTCTGCCTTGTTGCTTGTTCCCAGTAGGCCTGTTAATGGCATTGCTGTCGTTTTCATTTCCAAATTTCATCTTTCGCCTTTTCCTATTGCTTTCTCCTTCCCTGGTCCTGTTCATTCATAACAAGTAAAGCATCCCTCATGCACACACACTCCCTTCCACTCCTATTTGCGAGTTTTACACGCTTGCCCAGAACCCTTGCGTGCCCCATATGATCGGTAGTCCCATTACCCCCTTCCCAAAACTTTGGTACATTGTCCCGATCACATAAGCTCCCCATGTAGGAAGTCCCCATAATTGCCCCACAAAAACTATGATACATTGTCCCCAGCTCCCAACCCCTTTCATATTCAGTCCAGGAAGTCATCCCATGCCCCAAGGGAAAGAGGACACAAAACAAATAATTCCCTCCAATCATGATCACTTCCGCAGAGCGACGGTACAAAACTAATGGCCAGCTGCCTGACTTTCAAGTTGTCAATTCCCCTGTTTCCTTGTCCTGAGCCTCTTGCAACCATTGCTCCACCGGATCCCAGCTCAAAAACCTGACCAGCCTCTGTCCCTGAAATGGCCCTTTTATCCCAGTACCATCAAGATCCTCAAGTTCAAAAGTGTTGAGTCTCACCCGCTTTGCCATCTTGTAGGGGCCTTTGAACCTTTTCCCAGCTGTCCAGACCACGTGCTTTCAAGTGCCGAGTTCCTAGCTAGTACAATTTCCCACACCTGGAGCGGCTCCTTCCGGATATTCTTGACCTGGTCCCATCTTGCTTTGTCCCTCATTCGGCTGTCCATCACACACTTAACCACATCTTCCAAGGCTTCCTCATTTCTAACGACCTGTTGGCAACGTGCGGTGATTAGTTCCTCCGTGGACATGTGTGGATCATCGTCTAGCCTGTTACAGGTAGGAACCAAAGCTTCCACTGAGAAATCAATCTCCCTCACATACCAGAGCTCCGCCGGAATGCACCCTGTCGTCCTTTTCCGCGTCATATTCTCTGAGAAGACCGCCCGCTTAAAGGACCGAGACCAGTTTCCCAGATCATCGGCCGCAAACTTAGCGATTGTGTTTTTCAAGGTTCGGTGCCTCCTTTGTACTGGTGCATTGGCCTCAGGGTGATATGGTTCAATGATCTTGATAGGCACGCACAACGTCTTGAACTTGCTTAGCACTTCGTGATTTACAAATCTCGTTCCACTATCAGCTATAAACCTGCGCACAAAGGGGTGCCTTAGATAGAAGTCCTCTATCCAGTCGGCCACTCCCTTCCCCGTCTTTCTCTTAAGAGCTACCGC
>BFEA01000141.1:952595-966699 GCA_003427395.1 Chara braunii
GTTATCCCTTGCATCCAAGATGTACCTGTATCCATCCGTTGATACAGGCATGACCGCAAGGTCAAGGTGGACCAAGTGCCCCAACCCTAGTACCCAGGTCGGTCTAAGGGGTTCGAAGACGCGTGCGGAGCTTCTTTCTTGGCATACCAGACACGTTTGGCAGTACGTCGCCACCATACCTGCTATACCTGGCCTGAAGTAAAGTGGCGCGATTTTTGCAAGAGTCCCTTTGGACGACCGGTGCCCTCCGGCTAGCCCATCATGCATCACCTGGATTATGTCCAATTGCCTAGACCTTCCGCACACGACATGCCTAGGCATCCTCCCTTCCTCTTTCTTGAACATGTGGCCATTCCTCAAAACATACTTCCCGGCTTCCTCCCTTGCCTTGAGGCTGACTTGCATAGGCTGCTTGTTTCCTATAAGCAGCAGACCGATTTCTCTAAAATGCCATCATACATGTGTATAAGGAAGAATTCTCGTTCCTTCTGATCAGTGTCTTGCTCCTCCTGAGTTTGGTTCACTAGATACCTCAGCTCTCTTCGCGTTCAAGTTTCTACCAGGTTCATCACAGCATCTCGACCCCCTTCAACGGCCATTGCCATCAGTTTCTCCTTCGGCCCCATCGTTGCGCCCCACGAATCTTTCTCATCCTTGCGTCTAATCGTGGTGACTGACCCTTCCCTGAGTTCCGCAACTATGGAGGGCGCGCCTTTTTCAATGGTCTGAATCAGGTGTTGATCCATTGTAGGAGCGGCGTCTGCCATTTCGTTGTCTATGAGAAGAGTCCCCCCTTCGTACTTCAGGAAGGCTTCAATTGGCTCCTCGTCCTCTACTCCCACCGGCGTAATGCAAACCCGACTTAGCCCGTCTGCCCTATTTAGGAGCCCCGCAATTCGGTCGACCTTGTAGTCGAATTGCCATATGAAGCCTATCCATCTCCCAACGGTTGGGTTTATAGGCTTGTAGATCTTTAACGCCCCGACGACATTGGTCGGATCGATTCTCATGATAAACCGTCTCCCGAATAGGTATGCCTGAAAAGTCTTAAGGCAATGTAGAATAGCTAAAATCTCTTTCTTGAATTGTGAGTAGCGCCGCTCTGCCGAATTCAGGGTCCTGCTCTCAAATCTGATAGGTCTCTCCTTACCTTACTCGCTCCTCTGTATCAGGACTCCTCCTACTGCCAAAGGTCCTCCGTCTGTTTCCAAGATGAAGGGTCGTCCTACTTCATCATTGAAGCAGGGCGCCGCCAAGGTGACTTGGTCGGAGGACAAGACGTCTTTGAGGGTCTGGATTGCCGCCTCCCTATCCTCAATTTACTCCATGGTCCCTCCTTCCCTAATCATTGCGGGGATAGGTTCAGCTATCTTGGCAAAGCCTTTGATAAAAATTCTCCAGAATCCAACCACCTCTAGGAAGGCTCGTACTTCCGTCGTGGTGCGAAGGGGCGTTGTTGGCCATTGAGAGATCTTATCCGTCTTTGCCGGGTCCGGTTTCCTTCCGGAGGCCCCACAGCGAAACCCCAGTATAGTTACTTCTGGGACTGCCAGGATGCTCTTTGGCCTGCTTGCGGTGATATTATATACCAGGAATCGGTGGAACAGATCCTTGATATCATGTAGATGATCCCAGACAAACTTTCGTATGCCCGGCTGGACCTCTGTCTCATCCTTGTTCTGCGCGCCTTTTATGGGATCGTCATCTATATAGGGCTCACATTTTTCTGGGAACATGTCCCCTACGACCGCAAGTATCCTCCTTTGTGCCTCCACCATAGCATTTGTGAAGCCCATAGGAGTCACTTGCATTTGCAGCTGACCTACAGGGGTGTGCATGCCGGTGTATGGTCTATCCCTCGCGTCGAGTGGTAGTTGGTCATATCTCGAATATAGATCTATCAGGAGTTGATGTGTCGTCCGGCGTGAGACTCTGCCAGTAGATCGGCCTGTGGAAGTGATCCCGCATCCCGGATCGTAACCGCATTCAGCTTCTGCAAGTCCAGGATCCATCTGAGCGATTTGTTGGGCTTCCGAAAAACGAACCACTTGTTCGCATAGGGGGATGTTGTGGGTTCGGCCAGGAACGAATCTATCTTGGCTGTAAGCAATTCAATGACTTCCACAGCTATTCCGAACTCGTAGGCGGGCCCATTGTCATCCGAGCATTCGTGTTCCACCATGTGGATCCTAACGGGGGAAATCAGCTTTGCATCCAATCGACCTTTCTGGTGGCCATTGAAGGCGAAGGCTAGGTGAAATTCCTGGCACGCCCTCCTTATCAACTGTGTCTCTTCCACCATTAGGAACCCTTCTACCCCTATCTTCATGGTATCCTCTATCTCATCAGGTATCCGGTGCCCTTCTGCTGCTCGCCTCACCCTTATTATCCGCATGATTTCTTTCTCCTTGTCCATGACCTCTTCCCTTGATGTTTCTACTAGGATTGAGACCGGCTTGGCTTTCTTCCCTACGGGTTTGTACTTTCGCCTACTCACTTCTGGGATCGTTATCCTAAAAAATGAACAGTCGGGATTGGCCTTGCTACCTCCATGATACGGGGCTGGATACTGACTAACTTGCCATTTAGACTGTAGTCCTTTCGGACCTCCTCTTCGAATTTGGCAAGTGTTGCCGGGTCCACTCCTACTTTGTGGTACTTGATAGCCTTAACGAGCTGTAACAAGTCTGGAATTTCAAGTACTACCTCCGACGTTTCCTTCCGGTCTTCCTTTGATTTGGGCAGGCTGGCCCCAAGCTCGACTTCCGCCTCCTTCTCTACCACCTTAACCCTTAGCACCTCATCCTCTTGCCTCCTTTTCTTCAGAGGCAGACCCATCTTGATTCATTCCTTCTTACTAAAAGCCTCCTCAATCATGATCTCTACTCTTTCCCTCATACCTTCCATCCGTGCGAACGCCTCTTTTCGCGCACTATCCATGAACGTTGGCGACCAGGTTGCCAATTTGTCCTTCGGGGGATCCCCTCCGGTCCCAAGGAGTCGGAGGAGTTCTCCGCGGCCGATCACGGAGTCCACTATATCCACCATGTATGTGCCATCATGCAGATGCATACCTATCATCTCTATGTTGGTGCACTATGGTCTCCCGAGAATTACGTCATGGTCCATCTCTTCCATCACGGTCATCCGCTGGAAGGACCAGATCGATTCCCTGATCCCCGCCTTGAGTGCGCATTTCGTGACGTATCCTGCAAAGGGAATTTCCCCACCGGCTCCCCGGTTACTCCCCGTCACTTCCTTGTTTACAGTGCAGCCCGTAATTGTTGCGAAGTCTCGTCGCGTGAGGGTAATTTCAGCCCCACCATCTACTAATGCATTTGTGTGGTGGGTTCCGATCTGGACTTTTAGCTTTCCTATAAGCAGTGCATGGAAGTTAAGTTTTGTCCCGGGTGGTTCCCTCATGACTTCACTACCCTCTCGGTTCGGTAGGCTTAGACGGATATCTGCAAAGGCTTTTTCCAGGTCCTCTAGATCCCCAGGAACCCTCTGGAGGTTGGAGACCCCTTGCGGTGCCTCAACCTCTTCCGTTTCCTGCTCCTGTGGTTCCGGGCCTCCTCCACCTCTAAGCGTCGGTGCGTTAGTAATTGCCTGAGTCCCTTAAGCAGTCTCGGGCTTGCTTACAACATGGTCTAGAAAGATACAGGTACCATGGTACCAAGCAATTTGCTAAGGGTGTCGTTGATTTTCGGCGAGGTCAAGATCGGGATTTGATACCTGAATTTCTTCTTAGCCGCCACTGCTTAGTCTATCGGCTCATCTTCCCTTGTCTTTCCATAAACCTTTTCGTGTTCCCTGGTCTCAGTTTCGCCTCGATCTGCACTGGTCCCCGCGACTTCTTCCATTACTGTGTCTTGAATAAGTTTCTTCTCCGCGCATGCCCGCCGGGTGGTGATATTCACCCTATCCTGCCCATTGCCTCCTAGGATTAAATTGGCTTGTGGTCCACGTCCCCTCGGTTGGTCCCAGATAATATCAGCTACCGGCTCCGCTTCTACGGCAGCTATATCCAGATTATTCAGGAGGATGACGGCACGCCGCATCCCTCCTGGCGAATTCCAGTTTATGAGCTCTCCCTAAGGCCCGAAAATTTCACCTTTGAGGGACCTGCTGCATCTCTGCCTCATGATATCATGGTTGAGTTTCGGGCAGGTCCGCGCGAAATGTCTGACCATTGTGCAATACCTGCACTGCTCGTTGGCCGGATCCCTCCTGCCATACCCCCGATTTGTTACTGCTGCCGGAACTACGGTCTCTTGGGGCGGGAGGACGGGTTGGGAAACCTGTGCCTGCATTACTAATAGCGCATTTTCCACTCTTTCTATGTTGCTATCAACCCCGTGCACTTGTTCATGCAGGCTTTCTATCCCCTTCTTCACATTATCCCCCGTTTTTCCGGTCAGATCTATAATCTCTCCTTCCTTAAGCAGGGTTAGCGTCTCAGTCACCACCGTCTTTTCTGCGAGGTCTGTTACTGTGCCGAAATCCACATCCTTTGTGTACTCGAACTTGCTAGTCTGCTGGTAGGCCGATAAAATCTTATCCTTGTCGAACTCAGAGAACTGCCAGAGAACTCAGAGAACGGTCCGTTACCCCGGGAATTCGTAGTGCCACTATAGTAAATGCCCTTAGGAAGTCGTTGTAGATCGCATAGTTCTTCGTTTGAACTGCCGCCAATTCAGCTTCTGTTGTCATTTTCTCTGCCTTCAGGTACTTCCTCATCATCTCGTTCCGGGTCTCTTTCCAGGATCCACTAGAGGCGACAATAGTCATAATGTCCCTTTCTAAGCTCAGCGACACGTGCTGCCATAAGTGATCCATTTTTTCTTCCTCAGTCCATTTCAGCAAGGCTGCGAGGTTCTCGTAGTCTATCAGGAACTCCGTAATGTTTGCCCAGTCAAAGGTAAGTTTCTTCTTAGCATCTGCAAGATACCCTTGATTCTTATTCAGAGTCCGGGTGAGGGTGGCTACTATCCTCTTGAGACCCCCTTCAGAACTCCCCGCTTCACCGGCCGCACTGGTCTCTTCTCCTTCCTTGCTATCCCTCTGCTTTTCCCTGGCCTTTAGCGTACCCTCAATATCAAACCATACTAACACCCTTTCTCTAAGACTCCAAAGTCCGTCGCACCCCTTAGTTACTTTCGGCGTGGTGGGCAAACGGTTAGCACCACTGTCTATAGTAGGTGGGGTTCTAGCTTTTTCGGCTTCTATGACCGGGGAGTCTCCCTTTTTCTTATCCTTCTTACAGGCATGCCCCTATGACTATTGCCCTTCCCTTCGAGCTTGACTTCGCCCTGACTGACCGTGCGCTCTTCTTGTGACCCTTCTCCCAAAAGGTCCCTTTCGTTCCCAGCCATCATCTCCTCAATAAGCTTTGCCTTATATTCTGCGGTCCGTTTTTCTATTTCTGTCAGCTTACGACGTGCGTCCGAGACTTTCGTTTTCTTGGGTGTGGTTCCGTCAGAATTTCGAGGACTCGTCCTGCCGTTGTCCCCTTTTTCCCTGCTTTGCTGGGGTCCTCTTTTGCTTCCCCCGGCTTTCCCCGAACTTTCCCCTATCGAAACGCCCTTCCCGTCTTCCTTGGTCCCCTTTGGTTTTGCCGACTCTCGATCCCTTATCGATCCTTCATTCCGTTCCCCGCCTCTATCTGTGCCCTGACTCCCCTTGCTCGGCAACCCTTCGGCCTCCTCTTCTGACGCCATCCCTTTACCTACCCTGCACATGGAAAATTGTTTTTTGCAAAACGGCCGGTTGTTAATGGCTTCCCTAGTTTCCGGGCCCTAAGGTCCCCTTATTCTTACTTATTTCACGTTTTACCGTCTTATTTTTGTCAGGACGACTTACCTGACAATTTCCTATAGGGCGCCGTTCTGTCTTTCTTCTGTCGGAAGGCTCGCTGCCGAGGTTTGGCGTTTCGTCACCGCCGTGCCCCGGTTCCTTAGGGCGGTGTCTGAGGCTAGTGGTTCTCCCCTCGAGGGTAGCCCTTTTGACTTCCTGACACCCGGATGCCCCAGCGTCCTTCAGCGCGGGTGGTCTTCCTAGTTCCCTCCAGCCACGACCTGAGGTAGGGCGGAACGCCGACCGCTACTCCCTTGCTGACGGCTAGCTTCTCATTCCGGTTTTTCGCCTTTTACTTTTTCCCTGTACTTTTTTCTCAGGCTGGTCCCTCAGGTCTATCTCGCTCATCTGGTTCTTCAAACAGATCGGTCACCCCTGCAAGATAGTTTTCTCCCATTTCTATCTCCCTGATAATTATTGGTTCATATTCCTCAAACGTCATGCGTGGTAACCTGAATATCAGGATTTCGATGAGTTCGAGTAGTTCACAGGCCTAGTTTCCCCAAAATGGTCCGTGCCTAACTGACACATCGTAAAACGTTCCCGTCGTCTGCGGATGAAAGTAGTGGTTCCAGACTAAAGTCGACTCCACCAGCCTTCTTGCCCTTGAGAGGCTGCCAAATACCAAGTGCACTATGAATTGAGGCACTCGGCACCGCAGTCCCGTCATCGGGGCCTTAAACTCTCGCCATCCTCCTACCTCCACCCGGGTTCTCAGTCCCACGTTCCTTCTTTCTCCCACCTCCTGGCCTATCTGGTCCACTATCCGAGTAGCCCTTTGGAAGATTGGTAACAGCCCATGCCCTAGTGCAAACTCCGTTCCTGGAATGTGCCATCCTACCTCCGGCAAGTACACGGTTCCTGTTACCTTTAGGTCGGTATACCGGTCGTCCCCTGGTCCCCTATCGAACCTCATCCCACTCCACAAGCACTCTACCATCATGAACGCCTAGTCCCTTCCCAAAGTCACGGCTCTCCATTCGGTGTCAATTCCTCGCGCCATGTAACTTGCTAGGAGCGATACCTCTGATCCGCTTCCACTTTCCGTGGGTGGTCGAGGGTGCGTGGGCCGTCGCGACATCCGTGCGCATCTCATTGCCATTTGTTGATTAGTGGTTCCCTGCACAGTTTAAAGAGCAAGCGAGTTTTGCTTATTTAATCCATTCTTCGCCCTCACCCGGGCAACTCCCCGGTCCTTAACTTCGATATCCTGCCCCCTTTTTTTTTCCTCCCTCTTTTACTTGCCTCTCCTACCGGCCTGTCTCTATTTCCACTGGCTCATGCAAGCGGTACAAGTCATCTACGTAAGTTATTCCCCGGTTTATCTCTCGTCGAACAACGCCCTATAGAATCCCATCGCTAACGACCGGATCCCTTGGCCTGGTGGTAAATACAACGCGCAGGATCCGCAACACTTCATACCTTTGTTTGCCGCTGAACGACCCCATTTCTAGGAAGGCCCCATAATACTCTCGGTGGACCATCGCGTCCTCAAACGCCAGGTGGGCGGGTCGGCCAGTCCCTCCTGAAAAGCTCCACCCCGCCTAACCTTTCTAGCAAAAAAGGCGACAATCTCATCCGAACGTTTTCACTAGGCAGCTCGAAGCTTCCGATTATGGCTACTCTATGGTTAGCTGTCACGTCATCAAGTTCTGGGTCTGCGAATTTGAACCCCGCCTGCCACACTAGTTGCCACGCTCTCTCGAACATACTTAACGGATCTTCCCCTGATGCCAACAGGACTCCGAACGCCCGCCACCCGTCCTCGGACACATATAACCAACCTTCCGCACGCACGTGTCCCCGTGGGTCCGGGTTCCATTCCCCGTTTTCATCCGCACGCCATTCAACCCTCGTTACTAGGTAGACCGTGTTTCCCATTAGCTCAACCCCGACCCAGTCCACCACCGGGTGCCATCCCTCGCTTGCGGCGGGCAGGCTAATCTCTACCCCGCCAGTTACATCCCTTGGCGACTCAATGCCCAGCGGGCGGTCCTCAAGGAACGTCCTTCTTTATGCCATGGCGCGTCTGTCCTTGGCCTCCTTATTCTGCAGTTTGCAATGAACCCTACAATGGTCAGACATCCCACTCCCTTATCTCAGTAGTATTCCACACTAGCATGGCCCGCGGATTTCCCTGCTCCTAGTCGAACCACAGTACCTCGAACAGCTTAAACACATCATCCACATAACAAGGTGTCGTCTCTACCTCCCGACGGATTATAACCTCCCTAATTTCCGGAGCTACCTCTAATTGGTCGTACCTATCTATATTCAAAATGATGAGGACCTCCCAAGCTCTATCGCCATGGAAAGGCCCGTACTTCAGTGATGTTTTATAAAACTCCTCTGACAACCATGTATAGTCTATGTGTATCCGTTCCATAGTGCCAGCTACTTCCGCAACATGGTTAAAACCCCCAAACCAGTTCACTATGAACTCGGGGACCCAGATCCTCTTTCGCAGGCAGGGTGGCCTGAATTTTTTCCATCCCCCCATTACGACCCTATTGTGGACTTCATCCCATCCCTTATTGGCAAACCTCTCACCCGCCTTCCGAGTCCTTGTCTCCGCACCCTCTAGAAGCCACATCGAATTTTGTCCCGCCGCAAGCGTGGTACAAAACAGGTGTCACCCTTGCTCTGACAAGACGACCGTCCCAACCGACTCCACCTTCCCTTCCGCAACATCTTCCCATCCATCTTCCTCCTTAACGGGGTTCTAGATACGTTTTATCCACAGGTATGACAGTTCCGGTGCGATTTCAAGCCCGACCCAATCACACGTCGCTCCTCTCCACTCACATTCCGTCGGCAGGGGCATTTCTACTCGCCCTCTAATTCGCCTTCGTTCCCACCCTTGAACGTGCAGTCCCACAACTGGAGTTCCCGGGTCATCGTTCCCTACCTGCACATAGTCGACAGCCCATTCTCGGGTAAGTCCCCTCTCAAAAATCCCAATCCTCTATCTCATCGTCGTCCCCGTCATCACTAAAATCATCCTCCCCGTAAAAGAACAAGTCCTTCAGCCCTTCTAGGAAGGTCTCCCCTACTGCCATACTTCGATAGATTATCTGCCAATGCACTGAACTAGGTACAAAGACGTCATCCACACTGAGGAGGTTCAATACTTCTACTAACGCTTCCGCCCAGTTCCCTCCGAACGGCCTCATTTCTACAAACAGCCTAAAGAAGTCCTGTCGAGCATACTGGTACAGCCTCAAGTGTGTTATCGACTGGCATATTTGTTCCAATATGCCCCTGGTTCCAAAGACTGCATCCACCAGAAACGGGGGTAGCACGCACCTCATCGTTCTAAGAGGCCGCCTCACATTTCCCCTATCCCCGAGCTCCACTCGCACCTCCATCTTATCCATTTCCATTTCCGCCCGCTGACATGTCACCCATACCACTTCTCGTTCCGCTTGTCTAAACAACGAATCCGACGCCGTTCCCAGCACTAATTCTATTACCATTGCATTTTTCATCTCCTGGGATAGGTAGACCCACCCTCGGGCTTCCACCGTCCCCCAAAACTCTAAGTCCATCAAGCTCGGCGACAGTCTCGTCAGGGTAACCTTAGTCCAGATAGTCTCTATCCAGAGGAACGCGTCCTTTTCATCCTGCATCATAGTTTGGTAGGCTGGTTCCAGGTCTGTCCACGTTCCTTCTTCCGGGAGGACGACAAAAATCCCTTCCTTTACATCTATCGGCATTTCCGGACCACTAGAATAGGTAGGAGACCAGAACCACCGCGCCATTCCGTTTTTCGGCCCCGGTCCTGTTTCCACAAGAGAGCATCACACGGCCCCTCGTGGTCAGACTGTCCCCCTTTCTAGATGAGAATAGTTTTCAGACCCCTTATCCGGGTCTTCCTAATTTTCCCTACCCATTTCCCTGAGTACCATTGTCCCCATCTTACTCCCAATTGGTCACCCCCAGCTGACGTTCCTTTTCTTGGCTCCATTTCCTTCTGACTCCTATCCTGGCTCCTTTCCTTCTTCTCTCACTCGTGCGGACTCAGACAGGGGATGAGAATAGACTTAGCAGCTCAGTTTCCTGCCCAACATTCTCAAGCAAACTTTACAGAGGGAGACACAAAAGAAGAAAATCAGGCAAACTTCGCACAAAGGCCGGCCAGCTCCTCACCGACCTTTTTCTCCAAAAGCGGTCTCTCCACTGTTACTATCGGCAGAGTTTTATCCCGTACCTCAAGCACAGCTCAACCGTCGCGAGCGTGGTACCCAAACTCCAGTGGGGGGTCGCCCTCACCTTCTTGCCCAGAATACCCCATCCCGTCTTGCCACTCTTGTATACCCCCGTTGGCACCGAGAATCACCCCGTGTACTCGGTGGGAACAAAAATCGACCGTCCGGGCATTCACATCCATCGGTCCGATAAGAATCCGACTTTCCCAAACCATGCTACGAGAAGCTACTAATCGTCTCTGAGGCTCCGTCTTTGTCCATATGCAGTGGTACTCCCCCCGCCAGCCAACAGGCGAAGCCCCGCCTGAGGAGACATTTCGCACCCCGCCCGGCAAATCATCGGGCCAAAACCCGTCACCGCTCGAACGAGAATGCTACTAAGCACCCGGCGTTACAAACTCCCGTCCGACAACTCGGTGGCCTGACCTCCGCACACGAATACACGACAGTCTACAAAAAGATAGTGACGTTTTGCAACCCGCACCGGTCGGTGCAGACGCATCCTTTCCTTCCGAAATGGCAGGACGCTTAATTCCCCTTTCAAGCAATCACAAGTCTCAAGTGGGACACACATAATACAAGTGTCTTTCCCTTGGTGCACCCAGCGCATCCTACTGATATCTCACAACTTTTCTCTCGGGACTGTGTGTGTCACTCACCCCTAATTTCCATACAGAGTGTCCAGTTCCTTTTTGTGAGCATCTTCTCGATTTCCCTTTGTGTTAATATGGGGTTCCTTCAAGCATTTCAAGTGTAGTGCAAGGAGCCCGCTGGGCTCCAAAGAAGAGAGAAGAAGGCACCCATGTCGGTCGAATCACTCCGCCACGGGATTTTCATCTGAACCCGGACTAGCCCGGAATTCCAATCGCCTGCCAGGTAAACGGAGTCCTTCTTTCACACGAAGAGGAAGGGTCGACCTGCGGCTTGCCCAAGGCTTCCCCGGTCTGACGAATATCAGCCCGAGGGAAGGAGGACTAGAGTCAAATCGCAAGGGAGATGGTTGATCATGTGTGCAACATGCATGTTATACCTCTAGGCCTCAAATCTGATTCTCTCAAGGGAGTAGAGCATACACAAGTCCTCGTTCCTTGTCTTAATGTTGTGTTCACGATCATGTGTCGGGCGTTCCCCTCGAGATCGTATGGGTCAGTTTAACCCATACCCGGTACCTCCACCATTTTTGTAGGGGTCGTACCCTGAAGGACTTTCGAGTCTGAGTCGACCCCACTGCGGGTCCCATTTGGCTCGACCCGCCCATACTCATGCTCAGGGCGCGGGTCATTCGTCCCAGGGGCACCCCCACCTAGTGCTATGAAATGGATGGGGATGGGTCTTTTGCGAGAGGGCTTTACATTGGGGGATCTGGCTCCGCTCTCGCGTTAGATGATAGCTCTTTGATCACGCGTGGCGTTTTCTGGATTCAGTTAAGTGTGACCAGGCAATTGCCCCTTCCAGTACGCAAGCAGTCCAGGGAGTTCATTGAAAATTTGTTTTCTTTCGTGTGTAGGCCAAGCGTCATTCATTGGGCCACACACCTTTTCACTAAGCGTAGCAATTCAAGGCTGGTTGTTACGGCATCCTCGGGGTGCGACGACGCCGCCTAAACCCTTAGCCCTTATAATTTTTTTTTTGCTTAGGACATTGGCATTGCATTCACATTATCCAAGGGCGCCCTTAGTCCTTCCGGGCTTTGCATTGCACACAACAAAGTCATCCCACACGTTCATCATACCAAGTCGCGTCCCGACCTCTACCATTCATCCAAGCATCCGACCATCAAGCCCCTCCCGCATTCATAATGTAAGCCAAGTCTATGTCCTTCCCTTGTCAATTTTCCCACCCCTTGCCCGCGTTCCGCAGGATCCTGTCCCTCTCAATCCATCCTAAGTTACTCACCTGCGCAATACCACACAAGCAAAAACCAAGTACAATCCCCCTTGGGGTCAACACATCGCCCCTCCCACAAGCCTAAGTTCCTTTCTCTTTCAATGACCCGTTTAGTTCTCTTTTCCTTCCTTCAAGCAGGCCATGCCTCTTCCTTAGTCACGCAGTCGGGGAAGATGGTTGAGTCAAACTGACCTTATCTCAAGCCTTCGTTCCGTTCCGCTTTTACGATGGATCCCGTTTTTCCAAGTTCCCACAAGCGTTCCCTCCTTTCCCTCTTGATGGCAAAAGGGACCGGCAAAGTGCAAGGTGGTTGGCTATGGCGGACGAGTGTAGGTGGAGGTGGAGGACGGAGGTGCAAGGTGGTTGGCTATGGCGGACGAGTGTAGGTGGAGGTGGAGGAAGGGGGTGCAAGGTGTTCTGCGTTATCCTTTGGACAGCCGGTCATGGTGGATAGCTGCAGTGGAGGGGTGAGGGGGATGACGAAGGAGGTGACGGGGTGCAAAGTGACCTTGGCTCCTCGTCGTCCCCTTCCCGAGGGCCTGGGCCCGTTGCCCGTCGTACCCCCTAGCCTCTGGGGCAAAACACAATCCCCAACACTTCATTCTACAGCTAGCATGCAGAAAACTCAGACTTTTCAGCAGGCCCAG
Organism: Chara braunii; assembly: GCA_003427395.1. Lineage (NCBI taxonomy): Eukaryota > Viridiplantae > Streptophyta > Charophyceae > Charales > Characeae > Chara > Chara braunii. The sequence continues at coordinate 965,194 of BFEA01000141.1, forward strand.
CTGGTAGAAAAACGCAAAATTTGCAGGTTTGTGGATTATGGTAATTCTATTGTTTTACTGTTTTTCCTCCAAAGGTGAAAATTCGGTATACTCAGCCCTGCGTTTCTTGCCGCAAACGACATCGGAATCACCCAAAATTTTGTGGGCCCTCTCACTGTATCACAGGGAAACCCTCCACAAAATTTCGTTTCATTCCGACGTCGTTTGGATCAAGTTGCCCGTTTCGGGCGTTGGTCGATTCCGGGTGAACAATTCGGAAGAAGTCCGTTTTCTCATTTTTTGAGAAAATTGACTCCGATGGCCTGCTGGTTCTGCAGGCCATCTGTTTGTACTCAGAACATGAGGTCTGATAATTCTCAGACCTCGTTCCTAAGTTTCAGCAATGTTGTTGCCGACGCGCCGTCGGCCGCACTTGGTACGTTTGCGGTTCTCGTGCGATCCCCGCGTCGGCGGATGGTTACCCCGTCTTTTCCCGAGGAAGCAGCCTATGCTGGCCTGGTCCTAGCATCAGCCACAGACCTACAGCTACCTAGTACATGGGTAAGCAGCTCAGGCACGTGCCACCAAGATCGCAAGAAAAGAGCATCACAATACTTCGGGGGAAGATCGGAATACTCCCACCTATCGCACGAGTGAAGTCATAAGTGCGAACAGTCCAATTCATAAGGGAAGAACAGCACAACACTCAAGGAAGAATCGGAACACTACCACCTACCACATGAGTGAAAAACACAGGTGTGAACAGTCTAAGTCACAAGGGAAGAACAACCCAGCACTCAAGAAAGAATCGGAACACTACCACCCACCACATGAGTGAAAAACACAAGTGTGAACAGTCCAAGTCACAAGGGAAGAACAGCCCAGTACTCAAGAAAGAATCGGAACACTACTACCTACCATATGAGTGAAAAAACACAAGTGTGAACAATCCAAGTCACAAGGGAAGAACAGCGGAACATTCAGGGGTGCATTGCCATATACCCAAGCATAAAAAACAGCAAAAAGACAAGTTTGAGAGCATTCTACACTAGGAGGAGATCAGCGGAGAATCAGAGGATGCATTGCCATACACCCAAGCGTCAAAAATAACAAGAAGAAAAGTTTGAGAGCATTCTACACTAGGGGTTGATCAGCGGAGCATCATACGATGCATCGCCATATACCCAAGCATAAAAAACAGCAAAAAAACAAGTTTGAGAGTAATCTACATAAGGGGGAGATCAGCGGAACATCATAGGATGCATCGCCATACACCCAGACATCAAAAACAGCAAAAAGACAAGTTTGAGAGCAATCTACACTTGGGGGAGATCAGCGAAACTTCCTAGGATGCATCGTCATACACCCAAGCATCAAAAACAGCAAAAAAACAAGTTTGAGATCAATCTATACTAGCAGGAGATCAACGGAGCATCATAGGATGCATCGCCATACACCCAAGCATCAAAAACAACAAAAAGACAAGTTTGAGAGCAATCTACACTAGGGGGAGATCAGCGGAACATC
>BFEA01000141.1:968455-985672 GCA_003427395.1 Chara braunii
CATGTACTCTACATCACCAAAACACTAGATGATATCAACATAGAATTTGCGATTCACACCCAAGTGAGAGGACAAGTGAAACATGAAGAATAGGATATAAATTCACAAGTTTGAGCTCACATACACTAGGGGAAGAGTTGCGATTCACATGGGAGTGCTATAATGGACAAAACAAGTATATTACACCACTCAAACACTACAATACACCAAGATAGAAGTTGCGATTCACACCCAAGTGAGAAAACAAGTGGAAGGTAAAGGATGGGAGAGAAAATCACATACATGAGCTCTCATACACAAGGAGGAAAGAGAAGAAGAAGATGAGGAAGGAGGATGAGAAGAAGAATGGGGAGAGGGAGGAGGAGAAGAAGAAGGGGAAGAAGAAGGAGAAGAAGAAGAAGAAGAGGAGGAGGAAGAAGGAAAGGAGCGGAAAGAGGACGAAAAAGAAGAAGGAGGAGAGGGAGGAGGAGGAGGGGAAGAAGAGGAAGAAGAGAAGGAGGAAGAGGGGGAGGCATCTCTCCACTCACCCCTTAGCAGCCTTCGGATGGATGTCTCAACTCTTGATGAACTTCCTCTCACTTGGCTATGACTTCCCTCCCCTCCAAGCCCTTCTCCTTCCTTTCTCCTCTCTCCCCAAGTTACCACAGACTCCAATCACTAAGGCTAGGGAGTCCTCCCCTCTAGTAGGGATAATAGGACCCCTCTCAGCCTTGCCTTCTTCCTCACTAGCCTGGGAGCTATGGCGGATCACCTCCCTCAATACCACTAGCTTGTAGAGTCCCTCACACTAGCTCACAACCTTCTCTACACTCCCAAACTGGCAGGGGTTCCCCTCACTTCACTTGAAGTAAGTCTAGAGCTCCTACGGGCACATTTGGGCAGCATGGGCACTCCTCATGCAAATGTGTGAGTGGCGGACTGAATCCCCAGCTTATATAGGTTGGGAACAGCAGTCCGGCCAGCCCATGGGCCTCTCCAAGTGCCTCAAGGTGAACCGAGGTACCCCCATGGCCAATTTTCACCTCTAGGCCTCTTTGGGGGCACCTGGGCTTTATTTTGGCCAGGTACATGCAGTCCGAGTGGTTGGTACCAACTCGGCCTACCCCTTGGGCCCTTTTCCAGCCTCCTACCCTTTGGAAAATGTTGTCCCCTTGAATCCAAGGTCCAAGGGGTAGACCACTTGGGAGAAAAAGGCCTAGTGGGCCTTTTTCTCAATTTTTTCAAGTTTCGGCCTCCCTTGGGTAGGTCGGTCCATTTTTCTAAGTGGCGGCACATTTTCAGCCTTGGATCAGGCTGCAATCCAAAGCCACCAATATTCCGAGCTACCCCATGGTGGTCCTTGCTTGAAATTTGAGCTCATAGGCTCAATTTCTCAATTTTTGGTGCATTTGGCTCTCTTTTTGGGCCAAATGCACAGTTTCGTATTTTTGTTATTTTTGTTTCTTTCCATTTTGGGTTGCCATCTCGTTCCGGAGCTAGCTGTTGTGAGCTGGCCCACAAAAACGGTTGTTTTCTCTCCACCATGAGATCTGATCTCATATCCGTGGCTAAAAAAAAAAACGGTTTTCTCCTTTTTGCATTTTCTTTCTTTTTGCCCTCTTTAATTCAGATTTTGTGGGGCCATATCTCAGCAATCCGGCCTACCCTCCTTGAATCTAGGAGGGGTGAGGTCATCATTGGGACCTGGCAGTCCCTACTGCAGCAGTCCCAATGAACCGACCCATTTTCCTCCACTCATTTCTCCCCTTTTGTCTCATAATTCCTCCATTTTCTCTCCTTTTTCTTTCCTTTTTCTTTTATTTTTGCTGTGACAAGTGTCAAATTGTTGTACCCTCTCTTTCTAGGCTCTAGAACCTCATTCAAGGTCAGGTTCATGGCCGGCTGTTGGCCGTTACACTCCGGATGACAATGATGTCACGCCCATGCCCCTAGTGGGCTCATTTTGCTCCTGTTAGCCTCCATTTTGAGCCCTTTTGGCTCCGATTTCTCATGGCCAACCTATTTCTTGCTTGGAGCCCCTTGGGCTCTTGTTTTCTCATGCCTAGCTAGTCCGAGATATTTCGGACTGCCGAACAACCCTCCGTTATGTGTTTTTCTTTGTTTTTCACTCCCGTTTCACCCGTTTGAGCCCCACTAGTCCTTGCACTAGTGATGCTAATATTTTCCACCATCGAGATTCTCGATATCGGCAGTGCTATTTGCCTTGCACGGCCACTCCCTACCTTGGTGAGTGGTTTCCCCTTGGGACACCTCAAGTCCCCGCCATTTCCCCACGCTAGTTTCATTTTTTCGTCTCGTCAGCGGTGCCGTCGACAACGCCCAATTTTCGACAATTTTTACTTGGGTCCATTTGGCCCCCGGCGTCATCCCGGTTGATGCCCAATTTTTATTTGGGACTTCCCATATCCCCGACAGTCCCATTTCATTGTTCCCATGTGCCTCAAGTGCGCCCTTTATTTTCCTGGCCGCGGGAACCCCGCCTTGCCGTCACTATTTACCGTTATGCTCCCCTATGCCTACGGTGCCGTTCTCTAGCCTCTTGGGCGTGCCGCGGCCCATTTTCCCTTGGCCTAGGCATCCTTATGCAGTCCTTTATTTCTCGGACTGCAGCCACAGCCAATGTTCCAGTCTCACAGCCCCACGTCATGCCCCATGCCCAAGGAAAATGAAGCGTTAATGTTTCCAGGCATCCGAGCTCAATTTTGGCTCCCGGAGCCCCAATAACTTGTGTTTGTCCCTCCCTATTCAGGCCATTGTAACTCGGACTGCAATAGGGGCTGTTTTCATTATCCTAATGCCCCACAACTAGCCCCCAACTGAAAGAAAAAAAAATGGTCAACTCTCAAGTGCATCCGGTCTCCATTTTGGTTCCCGGTGCACCTAAAATATGTGTTTGGCCTCCCCTAGGTGATCCGTTATTTTTCGGTTGCAAGGGGCCTTGATTTTCTTTGATTTTCTCTGCATAAATCAAAGAAAATCAAAGTCCTTTGTAACCGCCATATGCAAAAATGAATCTGGTCCAAAATGCCCTCCCTAGGTGACCGTTTTTGTCCGTTAGTGTCCTTTTTTACTTCCCCATTTTTTTTTCTTTTTTTTTTTCTTTCCTTTTCTTTTCCTCCACATGTTGCGGTTGGGACTTAGCAGTCCCTACTTGCTGCAGTCCCAACTGACGGCCAACTCACTCATCTTCTCACCTCCCATTTTGTTTTTCTTTTCTTTTTCTTGGTGCATGCCAAGTGTCAACTAGCCGTTAAGGCCCTTTTCTCATTTTTCTTTTCTTTTATTTTCTTTTTCCTCCTCTCTTGGACAGTTGGGACTTGGCAGTCCGTACTTGCTGCAGTCCCAACTGACGGCCAACTCACTCATCCTCTCTCACTTCCCTTGTCTCATTCTCTCACATTTTCTTTTTCTTTTTCTTTTTCTTTTTGCATGCCAAGTGTCAACTAGCCGTTAAGGTTCTTTTCTTGCCTCTTCCTCTTAGTTTTGGCCCTTCCTATGCCCAAGGGTCAGTCCGTTATTTCTCGGACTGCAGTTGTGGCCCTTCCATGCCCTTGGGAGCTACCGTTTGCCCTTCTGTCTTCCAAACGGTAAGCCCCCTATGCACTGGTTTCCTCCCGGAAGCCCATTTTTCTCATGTTGGCCCTCTTGGCCCCATTTCCTTGGAGGAGGCTAATCCGAGATTTTTTGGATTGCTCCCATGCCTCTAGCACTTGATTTCTTTACTTTTTTTTTTTTTGGCCCTCCCGCTTACTTCCACTAGTGCTTGCACTAGTGGCGCTAATATTTTTGGCCGTCAAGATCCCCGGCCTTGACGGTGCCACTTATTATTTTATTTTTTTTTGCACCACATGTTGTGCCACCATTTTTCCTTGGGACGTCACAGTTTCCGCCACTTGTCCCGCACTAGTCCCCGACACTAGTCCCCGACACTAGTCTTAGTCCCGTGTGGTCCCCGACACTTTGTCCCACCACTACCGCATTTTTGTCTAGTCCCGTGTGGTCCCCGACACTTTATCCCACTGGCACCACATTGTTGCCTAGTCCTATGTGGTCCCCGGCATTTTGTCCCACTGGTACCACATTATTGCCTAGTCTCGTCGGTACTCTTGTTATTTTTCCGCCTTATGATGGCCTCCTTTCCCTTGTCCTTCTCGTGTCCCGCGCACCGTCTTCTCCGGGTGCGGTCCTCACTTGGCCCGTGGTCCCGTGGTCCCTTGGTCTCCTTGACTTTGCGTCCCAGCAACCCTCTCGGCCCGGCTGCATTTTCTCGTGTCGGCACTTTACTATCTTATACTCCCTTTCTCTTTCCCTTGCGGCGTGCGCCTCATGATGCTACTTCTCTCGGCGGTCCTTCTTCTTTTTGGGGGGAAGGGTCGCCTTTGCCATTTTTTTGCGGTCCTTTGCCGCTTCCCATTCCGTTAATTTCCTCGTGGTTCTATGTCCCCAGCGACTTCGGGCAGCCTCTAGGTCCCAAGTGCCTGTGCCTAGGCCTTCAATTTTTTCATTCTCCTTGCCTCCGGCTTTCTCTGTCGTGCACAAACTGGTTATATACAGTCTCTTGAGTGACGGTAAGTCATTCGGGACTCACCAGTCCCGGCACCGGGTCTCTAAAAATGTTGACTTTTGTCATCTTCTGCTCGGCCTAGAGTACCCGGTATATCTACCGCCCCTTGGGCGGCACCGACATACCTGCTACTTGAGTGTTTACCCCGCTGTTGTAAGTGTGCGGGCCTACCCGGCTAGTTGATAATTTTTCCGCCGTAACCCTCAATGTCATGGCCACAGGTCAGTACCGGCCCTTCGGCCCTTCCAATCATCTAAGGGCCCTTGCGGGTCACATGCACACTCAAGCAGGCAACCACTTAGACATACACACAGACCAGCAAGCGTGCACAACATAGACTTAGAATTGGGCTCGGGCCACTAGGCGGACCGAGCCCCACTACTCTATATGTACCTCGACAGCTCCACTTCTAACCGAAGTAGGAGCTAGCTCAATAGGTTTCAAGGCAGACTGTTAGACAACGGACTTGGGGATCGAATTTGCCTGACCCCTTAGCTAGTTCCTTTTTATAAGGAGCTCGACTTTAGTTTACCCTGCTTTCGGTCGGGCGGGGCTCGAACATGTGACCCCGAGATTAGAACTAGTTACAGCTAGACCCCGTTGTGACAGTTGGCACGGCGGGGTGGTTAGTAGTGAGATTTTTTTTGTTTTCCTTCTATTTTCTTTTTGTTTTTATTAGTTAGATTTGTTTTTCTTTATTTCATTAGTTTTTTTTTTTTTTTTTTTTTCGAATCACGTGATTGCTCTTTATGGATTCACTTTTATGAATCTGCCTCTGAAACCAGGGCAGATTCGGCTCAGTAGTGTGGCAAGGATCTGACTGAAGTCGCGAAAGACTGGCCCCGCGTCGTCAAAACTCGCGAAGCTGCAGGGTGCAGCGAGAAGCGGGAGAAGCACGTCGGGGGGGGGAAGGCAGGAAGAAGTGCGCGCGAGGAGGTATAGCACGCAAGCGATAGAGGAGATGGTCGCGCATGAGGAGGTGCGGGGGGAGGAAAAAAAGAAGAAGAAGACATGGAGAGAGCAGGGGGAGACGAGACAGGGCACCATGAGCAAACAAGGAGGAAGGCATCGCGCAGAGGGAGAGAAGGATCTCGTGAAGGGAAGAGGGAGAACGCGTGGGGGAAAGGAGGAGGATCGTGCAAAAGAACCAGGGGCACGCGTCCCAGATGCTCGAAAAATGGGCGCGATACAAGAAAGTGGGCACGGGGGCTGCACATGCAGCAGAGGAGATGGCGAGTGGGAGGCCAACGAGATAGTGCGTGGGAAGAGAATGGGAAGAAAATGGCCGCGAGCAGGAAAGGAGATGGCTGCGCTGAAGAAGAAGGCGTGTAAGGAGGAAGAAGGAGAAGGGGAAGAGGTAGAGAAGGAAGAAGAAGAGGACAATGAAAGAAGAGGGGAAAGGAGGGTACTCACTTCGGCCCAATGTCCGTTGCTTACCATGTGCGAGGGCGGAGGCTTGCGGGATGCATGATGCATCCACCAATAGCATCGTGAGGTTGCCTGTCATTGCCCGACTTGTTGGATGTGCGTTTGTGCCTGTCGGGTCCCATGCTATGGTCTCCGAATGTTGTGCGTCGTGACGAATCGCGTTGCCAGCAGGTAAGTCTCCAAACACACAGCAAACCTCCCCGAATGAATCTACTCGTAGAGTGTGGACATATACAGTCCTATATGTGTGTGTGTATGTGTGAAGGAGGTACAACGGACGATTTGGTGATCTTCAGGGAAGAAGGCGAAGTGTGGGGTTATCACGGTCTGACTGAGGGTGATAGATACGTACCTAGTGCATGAAGAAAGTTCGACCGTGGTGTTGACATCATGTACATTGGTCTTCGAGAGTCGAAGCGAGCCTATTGCGTGAACACAGTTGTAGGTAGGATAGTACAGTAAAGTAGGCTGGGGCGCTGGGCGCCAGACAGAGAGGAGCGACTTTGGATACTGTGTTGGTGTGACCCACGGGCTTGGACATTGGCTCATTACTTCATTGTATTGTTCTATTGGGATGGATTCTCGGTGCTATTGTTCTCTGTGTGATTTCGCAACTTGGTTTTTTGTATATCGCTTACGCTCATATTCCTTGCAATTATTATAATAATAATATAATAACAAAATGATGATAATAATAATAATAATAATAATAATAATAATAATAATAATAATAATAATAATAATAATAATAAACAAACAAACGATGTGCGCATAAAGATCAGAGATGGGAGAGATTGTGCAGAGAAGGAAGCCGGGAAAACAATGTTATTAGAGAGAGGAAAAAAAAAACAAAAAACGTACTTGTTGCTCAACGACTGTAGCTGCAGCTAGCATAACCATTCCCTGGGCAAAACGCACCCCCCCAGTTGCTTGTATGGGATGGGAAAGATAGCTAATGTACATTGATTATCCCCTATTATTAATTATCATTATTATTATTATTATTACTATCAGGGTCACCAGCCCGTACGTACGGAGGTCGCCGGGCAGACCTCCGTACGTACGGGCGTTCAGGGTCCCGTACGGGGTCCGAACCCGACGGCGTTTGGCCCCCGCCAAAAATTATTTCGGGGTCTAAACATAATTATTTTTTTCTGAATTTTGTTATGTGAGTTCTCTATGACGTGAGGTACGTGCCTGTAAATTTTCAAGTCATTTGGCTCAACCAAATAAGAATTAAAAATTTTCAAAGATGGCGGTGTCAAAACGTGCTCGCCCCCGTATTTTTTTATTTTTTACTTTTTGTTTTCACTTTCGTTCGGGGTCTAAACAATTTTATTATTTTTTCAAACTTTTTTAGTGGGTTTTGTATTATCTGAAGTGCACATCCGTAAATTTTCAGGGCATTAAGCTATGCCAAAAAAAAAAAAAAAAATCGCCAAAGACGGCGGTGTTGAAAACATGCTCGCTCACTCACTAAATTTAATTCTCTTTTTATTTTTATTTATTTTTATTATTAGTATTTGTTTTTCCAACTTTTCCGTATTTTATTTTTACTTCAAATTTGGTAAGGAATTCGGATGTAATGCTCAGACAAATCTTGTTTAACTTATTTTTCTCCATAACATATCTTTCTTTCAGATTTGTTTGATGACTTTTTTTTTTTTTTTTTTTTTTTTTTTTTTTTTTTTTTTTTTTTTTTTTTTTTTTTTGATCCGCGTTCGGCCGTTCGCCAAGGGGTCCCTTACGTTCGGGCGTTCGGGTTCGGGCGTTCGGCCCGTCCCGAATGCTGGTTACCCTGATTACTATCAGTATTATTCCTGTTATTTATTTATTTATTTTATTTAATTTTTGACTCTTACCTGCATCTTGTCACGTTTCGTCACAAAAAAGGTAAGTTACTTCCTTTTCCCTCTGCTATACGCACTTCATTTTCGTCAAATTTCTTCACCTGCCTTCCCGTATCTGTATCTGATCCAGGCGAGATACATTTGTAATTTCTCTGCTTCTCTATTCACCTCTGCGTGCAGCTCACGCTCCCCACAACTCCTCAATGAAAGCAGCAAACTCGATTTTGACTTCGCCACTGTGCTCATAATGCCCAAAAAACCCAAGTATGCCTTCCCCTTCGTCCACCAAATGTGCCCGATTTCACCAAGAAATGGGCAAGACACGCCAATTTCCTGTTTCGTTCTTCTCCCTCATTCGTCTACTCCGCACACGCCATTTCTATTGTACCTTCCCATACACCCAACCATTCGCCGATTTGATTCCACCACCGAGGTCGCCCGACCTTAAAACCTCCACGTAGCACTTTGGTTCTCCCGATTCCGTCGAGAATCGGGTGAGATAATCGATCTTTGCTCTACCATAGCCATTTCCTTCTTCACCTTCGTAACTTCCCTTCACTTGTCTTCCTTGTTTCCCTCGATGTCCTTTCTTCTTCGTTTATTATTGCTTAGCTCCCGCCCGCCAAGTTCTCACCTAGCGCTGCTTAGTACAGCGTTAGCCCAATAAGATCCGACCCAAGCACTTCAGCTACCGTGAGGGAAAACTTCGGTGGCAGCTGCTACTGGACGACCGAATTAGTCTTTCGCCCCCTTACCCAAGTCTGACGTACGATTTGCACTTTAGCTTGCTGCCAGCCCTTTCCATAGTGCCATTCTGGTCGTGCCCCTCCCAGGCACAGTCCAACATCTTTTTTTTTTTTTTTTTTTTTTAAAGGCGACGACCTTGAGATATCATCACTAAGCTGACCGGCGTCGGGCAATTAAGAAATAGTTGGTCTTACAACTTTACTCACCACATTCCATTATCTGGATTCGAACACAGATCTGTATTTTCAACAGTTCATGGGTATACTAATTGGACTTGCTTAGGTGCTCATCCCATAGGACTGTTTTCCAACAGTCTGCGGGGGTACCAACCTGCGCTAGGCCCAGTGGTTGTGATCCCACAAACCTCTTTTCAATAGTTCGTGGGTGTACCACCTAAACTATGCCCGTAGGTGCTGGTTTTACAGCCCTGTTTTCAACAGTTCACGGGTGTACCAGATGAGCTATGCCTGCCGGTGCTGGTTTCATACCTCTGTTTTCAACAGTTCACGGGTGTACCAGCTGAGCTATGTCTGCTAGTGCTGGTTTCATATGTCTGTTCTTAGCAGCTCGTGGATGTACCAACTGGGCTTGCTTAGGTGGTGATCCCTCAGGACCGTTTTTCAACAATCTGCGGGTGTACCAACCGAGCTACTGCAGGTATAGATCCCACAGGACTGTTTTTCAACAGTCTCCACGTGTACCAACTGAGCTAGGTCCGCAATTGTTGTTCCCACAGGCCTATTCACACTCAAATTTCTCACAGCAGGTTGCGGCCAGTGGACGGTGCATTAGCAGGGGGATCCTGCCACTCAGGCCTCTTTCGCCTCGTGGGCTAAGTACCCTCCCATGCATTTGACCTCCTCGGTCTGTGTGTCAAGACGGGCAGGATAGAGGGATCCCGTCAATGCTTCGAACAGGCCCCGAGCCTGTCGAGGGCGGCACCCGCTCAGGTCCTCGGCTGCTGTGGTGGCCACCCGTGGAGATCTCCACTTCTCCCCACTCTAATGTTGTCCTCAGCAGCCCATGGCGGGAAGCACTTCCACGTTCAACCAAAGGAGGTGACAATACGGTCGCCGTCCCCTTCCCACTTCTTGCTCGCCAATTAAAACTCTCCCTAATTTTATTTTGAAGGTCATTTTCATCCTCTCCTCGCGGTATTTCTTCGTCGTCAGTCCCGGATCCAACTTTCCATCCTGCCATGATCCTGGTCAATGATGGGACCTTTAAAAATTGAAAAAAACAAAAGGAATAAAATTTAAAATTAAATCAACTAGAGTAGAGAACTGAGGGAGGCGTAGAGAATTGAGGGAGGCATAAAGAATTGAGGGAGGCATAGAGAATTGAGGGAGGTGTAGAGAACGAAGGGAGGCGGGGACTCACCCTCACCCTCTTGGTCTCGCCAGTCAAACCTTGGCACGGGCTCGTCCAATAAAACCAAGGGGGATAGTCCCATAAGACCCTCGACCCCTCAATCTCCACTGGTCGTGCTCCTCTGTTCCATCGCCGCGTGCTGACCTCGAACCTCAAACCTGGCGCTTGAAAGTCCAATACCATAACCGATAAAATTAGGCCCAAGGCTAAGCTAAGTAGGCGCGAATCTCCACAAGGACAGTCTTGGGTCTGTGATTAGGCTTGTCAGCACAACCAAACCCTTCGTCTTGGCTTTCCGATTACTCCCTCGTTATTTTGCCGATCCCGTCCACTCCTAGGTTTATGGTCGTCTGGTATGTCTGGTCGTCCGGCATGCCACCTGCATCGCCGAAACTCCCGACCTTCCTCCATGCTAGGTTTGAAAAAGCCGCGCCCTTTCGACGCGTTGTCCAACATAATTTTTTCGTGCGTGCACAAGGTAAGGTTTTTTTATCTTCTTAGCGATATGTTCCGCCAGAGGTCGATCTAGTTACGACGTAAAGCTAATCTTTAAAAAAAAATAAAAGGAAAATATAATTAAATTGCAAATCACAAAAAAGGTAACCGGACCCTATGGCTTTGACACCTTCTCCCGGCCTAGTATTGTCGATGACTAAATGGTCATCTCACAATGCAACACAATAATACGCGCCCCCCCCACTCTCTAATTCGGTCGTATTCGACTCGGAGTCTCGCCAAGAGCGAGGTTGCCGACTCGGAGGCGAGCCCCCTGACGGGATTCGCCCCATCAGCGTGTTACGTTGGTCAAGGGCGCACCCAGTGCGACCTTTTAAAAAGGACGACAAATACCCTTGTAAGGGTGTTTGCTATAACAACATCTCGAAATAGCCAGGGCGCAACCCTGTTCGGGCCTAGCGAGGCTGAGGCCTGAGGCATAATTTTTTTTATAATGAAATCCGCAGTATGCCACACTAATCGAGAGCTTAGCCTAGCACGTGCGACATGCAGTTTGGACGCAGCAGACCTAGGTTTAACTCCATTAGGCAGCAGCAAGTGTAATTCAAATAGATCAATGGACCTGCGTTTGAATCCCAATTGAAGCAAATTCTTGAATGACTTGGGGCCGATTCCCGAGCCCCGATCGATCCTTCTTTCTGATGGATTGCGATGGTATTAGTCCCTCGGGACCGATGTCGGGACTGGTGGGTCCCGAATAACATCTCGTCACTCGAGAGACTTTATATAGCCAGATTGTGCTTGACAGAGAAATCTGGAGTAAGGAGGAAAGAGAGAGAAAAGACAAGGGTCTATGCCATCGGAAGGAATGATGCCCTGGGTTGAGAACCGTTGGGGGAAAAGACTAGCGACGGCAAGCAAATAAGTGTGAGGACAGGGGCACATAGAACATAGCATGAGGTCAGGAGGGCCACTGGAATTCTGCAAGACTAAGGCCAAGGGGCCATTGACCGACGAACACGGCACGACAGCGACAAAAGAATGAGGAAGTCAAGAGGTGGACGGCCCCAGAGGCCGTGGGAAGGTAGAGAAAAAGGGTCCAACATGGGAGCCACCTACGACAATTAACGGGAGCCTCAGGTTGAAGGCCCCACGACCGAGGGAACCGACGCGCGCAAGGCGCAAGAAAGACAAGGGAGAGGGCCACCGTGGGGCGGCAAATGCCCAAGGAACGTGGGACACCTTGGGGAAAGGCACTAGGGGCCGCGTGGGACTAAGTAAAAATAATGGTATCTGGGAAAAGATGTGTCGGGGACCACCGGCGGGACTAACTGTCGGGGACTACCGGCGGGACTAAGTGTCGGGGACCACCGACGGGACTAAGTGTCGGGGGCCACCGGCGGGACTAAGTGTCGGGGACTACCGACGGGACAAATGGCGGGACGCGTGAAGGTCTCAAGAAGAAACGGTGGCAGGACGCGTGAAGGTCTCAAGAAGAAACGGTGGCACCACATGTGGAGAAAATAATTAAGACAAAGTGAACCGTCAAGATTTTTTTTTTTTTTTTTTTTTTTTTTTTTTTTGAGAAAAGGTCCTTATGCGAGTCCTCTATCCTGGTGGTGGTAAGAGAACCACCGGGATTGAGGCTTTGCCTGGCAGGCCGCTCCATCTATTGGTGGGGAGCAACACCTGCTGGAAACCGTGTCCAGCGTCCCTTAAATACATCTTTACAAAATAGTTCATCTGGAAAGTGACGCCATTGTGCTGGAAACCGGGTCCAGCGTCCCATATCCAATCTACTCTTTCATACCTATCCTGCAGCAGGGTCGGGTGTTGGGGGAGAGAAACACCGGGGGGCGCCAGTGGAGTCTCCCTCCATCCCCTAGCCTCTGCCCTCCCCTACTATCTTGACGGCCAAAAATATTAGCACCGCTAGTGCAAACACTAGCGGTAGCAAACGGGAGAGCCGAAAGGAAAAGAAAAAGTAAAGAAACTTGAGGTGGAAGGCACGGGACCAATCTGAAAAATCTCGGATCAGCCTCCCTTAAGAAAATGAAGCTAAAAGAGACCCCATGAGAAAAATAGGCCTCCGGGAGAAAATCGGAGTAGGAGGGGTCACCATGGGAAAATAGTAAAGGGAAAGGGAAGCTCCCATGAGCATGAGAAGGTCATTATTGCAGTCAGAGATACAACGGACTGCACCTTGGGCATAGGAAGGGCCAAAACTAAGAGAAAGGGCCTAGAAAAGGGCCTTAACAGCCACTTGACACTTGACATGCTAAAAAAAAAAATAAAAAAAAAAATAAAAAATGAGGGGGAATAAGTTAGTTGGCCGTCAGTAAGGACTGCCATAAGTAGGGACTGGCAGGTTCCTATTGCAGTCCTAGTTGCAACGGACAGCATAGGGAAGGGAAAACACATGTTTTATGTGCATCCGGAGCCAATATTGAGCCCGGATGCACTTAGAAATTAAACGCTTCAATTTCCTCTAGTATGGGGCAAGTTGAGGGGCTGTGGGATTAGGAAAATGACCATGATTGCAGTCCGAGAAATAACGGACTGCATGAGGATGCCTAGGCTAAGGGAAAATGAGCATCGGCAAACCCAAGAGGCTAGAAAGAGGTGATTTCGGCATGGGGCAAGTGAAGATGGTAAACGGCAACCGTGAGATGAGATCTCACGGCCTAGAAAAATTGGCACACATGTGGCACCTAAGGGAGAGTTGTTGGAACCACCAAAGGCAAGGAGGTCCCAAAATAAAAATGGGGCACCGTTTGAGATGTTGCCGGGGACGAAGTGGACCCAAATAATAAAAGTCGAAAAACGAGACACGCGCCGACGGGACTGCCGGCGGGAGTACCGGTGGGACAAGAAAATGAAACTAGTACGGAGGAAAGCGGCGGGGACTTGATATGTCCCAAGGGAACCACGAACCAACACAAGAAATAATCGCGCAAGCAAATGACACCGTCGAGATCGAGGATCTAGACGGTGGAAAATATTAGCACCACTAGTGCAAACACTAGTGGGGGCAAGTGAGAGAGTCATGAGAGAAAAGATAGTGAAATAGTGATGTTGGGAGGGCTGCTCAGCAGTCCGAGATATCTTGGACTAGCTAGGCATGAGAAAATAAAGCCTCAAGCGGCTCAACATGAGAAAAAGGCTGCCTAAAGAAAATCGGAGCTAAGGGGGCCCAAAATTGGGACTAACGGAGGCAAAATGAAGCCCCCTAGGAGCATAGGGGTGTCATTATTGTAATCCGAGATATAACGGCTAAGTGCCAGCCATGAATGAGGTCCCAAGGCCTAGAAAGAGAGAGTGCACAGCTGTTTGACACTTGTCACAACTTAAATTAAAGAAAAAGAAAGAAAAAAATGAGAGAAAATGAATGGAGAATGAGACAAAAGTGGAGAAAAGAGTGGAGGAGAATGTTCCGCCTATTGGGACCTGTACAGTAGGGACTGGCAGGTCCCAACTATGAACTCATCCCTCCGAGAATGAGGGAGGGCAATCCAGATTCACAAAATCTGAATTAAAAAGGGAAAAATAAAAAAAAATGCAAATGAGAGATGAGCGTTTTTTTTGTGGGTCATGGATCTGAGATCAGATCTCATGGTGGAGAGGAACTAGCCGTTTTTTGTGGGCCAGCTCAAAACAGCTAGCTCCGGAATGAGGTGGCAACCCAAAATGGAAAGAAACAAAAGAAGGAAAGAGACAAAAATGTGCATTTGGTCCGAAAAGAGAGTCAGATACACCAAAAGTTGAAAAAATTGAACTTAGGGGCCTAAATTTGAAGCAAGGGCTACTTGGGGGTAGCTCGGAATATTGCTGGCCTTGGATCTCAACCAGATCCAACGCTGAAACAGCACCGAGGCATGGAAAAATACCTCGGCCTACCAAAAATGGGGTAGAAACTGAAAAAAATCGAGAAAAAGGTCCACTAGGTGTTTTTTTCTCAAGTGAGGTTGTGCCCCTTGGCATTAGCATCCAAGGGGGCAACATTTTGAAAGTGAAAAGGAGGCCAAAGGAGTCCAAGACGAGTTGGTACCAACCACTCGGACTTCATGCACTTGGCCAAAAAGAGGTTTGGGTACCTCCGGAATGGCCTAGTGGGGGAATTTTGCCTTGGGGGTACCTCGGTTCACCTCAAGGCACATGGGGAGGACCATGGGCTGGCCGGTGTAGGGCCATACCCTATTAGACTTTCGAGCCTGGGTCGACCCCTTTGCGGGTCCCATTTGGCTCGACCCGCCCACGCTCACGCTAAGGGCGCGAGTCATTCGTCACAGCGGCACCCCCACCTAGTGCTATGAGATGGATGGGGATGGGTCATTTGCGAGAGGGCTTTACATTGGGGGATGTAACTCCGCTTTCGCACTAGATGGTAGCTCTATGGTCACTCTCGGCGTTTCTCGATTCATTTAGGTGTGACCAGACAATTGCTCCTTCCAATACGCATGTAGTCCAGGGGGTTTATTGAGGGTTTTTGTTCTTTGTGCGTAGGCCAAGCGTCATCATTGGGCCACGCACCTTTTCCCTAAGCACGATGGTCTTTATGGCATCACCGGGGGGAGGCGGCTCCATCCGTCCCCTAGCCCAATTTTTTTGCCTTACACCTTCATCTTACCCGCATATCCATCGCCCGCCCTTAGTTCTTTCGGGCGTCCATTTTGCATGCAAGAAGTCGACACACATTCATCAAGCCAGGCGACACCACTTTTTCCTTGCCCCTTTGTTCAAGCATCCTACATCAAGGCCCGCCGGCGTTTGGAGTCCGCACTAGGCCTTTGGCCTTCCCATTCAATCCTTTCTCCCCTTTGTTCGTGTTTCCCTAACCCAGTCCCGCTCAAGCTATCCTGAGCTACTCACCTGCACAGTCCCACACAAGCAAAACCCGATACAATCCCCCATTTGGAATCAACACATTGCCCTTCGCTCAAGCCTAACTTCCTTTCCCTCCTGAGGTTCCTTTAACTTTCCCTTTCCTTCACATTCAAGCCATGCATTCTCCTTAGTCATGCAATCGGGGGAATCGTTGAGTCAACTGACGTTATCCAAGCTCTCAATCTCCCGCTCTTCTCACGGATCCCGCCCCTTTCACTTTTCTCAAATGTCCCTCACTTTCCCTCTTGGTGGCACAAGGGACCGGCATCCCTCCCCTTGCCCTCTTTCTCCACCAAGTGAGGCCCGAGTTTGTTTACCGATCGTTCCCTGACAATATAACAAGTGAGAGGGAAAGGTTACTCATGTGCCAAGAAGGAAGCGGAAGAGAGGGTCAGGAGTGAAGGTCAAAGCTCTAGGGAGAGAGAGAGAGAGAGAGAGAGAGAGAGAGAGAGAGAGAGAGAGAGAGAAAAAAAAAAAAAAAGAGAGAGAGAGAGAGAGAGAAGAAGGAAGAAACCTTTAGTCCCTAATCAACCTCACCCCCTAGCGTATCCTATCGTCCTACCTAATGTTCCTAGCGCTCTTCGGTGCCTTCGTTACTTTCGACCTTCGAGTGACGGACGAGGACAGAGGAGGAAGAAGGTGCAAGGTGACCGGCTATGGTGGATGGGTGAAGAAGTTGGTGGAGGAAGAAGGTGGAAGGTGGTTGGCTATGGAGGATGGATGAAGGAGATGGTGGGGGAAGAAGGTGGAAGGTGGTTGGCTATGGTGGATGGGTGAAGGAGATGGTGGAGGAAGAAGGTGTAAGGTGGTTGGCTATGGTGGATGGGTGAAGGAGATGNGGTGGAAGGTGGTTGGCTATGGTGGATGGGTGAAGGAGATGGTGGAGGAAGAAGGTGTAAGGTGGTTGGCTATGGTGGATGGGTGAAGGAGATGGCGGAGGAAGAAGGTGCAAGGTGGCTGGCTATGGTGGATGGGTAAAGGAGATGGTGGAGGAAGAGGGTGGAGGCTGGTTGGCTATGGTGGATGGGTGAAAACGAGATGGTGGGGGAAGAAGATGGAAGGTGGTTGGCTATGGTCGATCGGTGAAGGAGATGGTGGAGGAAGAAGGTGCAAGGTGGGTGGCTATGGTGGATGGGTGAAGAGGATGGTGGAGGAAGAAGGTGGAAGGTGGTAGGCTATGGTGGATGGGTGAAGGAGATGGTGGGGGGAGAAGTTGGAAGGTTGTTGGTTATGGTGGATGGGTGACGGAGATGGTGGAGGAAGAAGGTGGAAGGTGGTTAGCTATGGTGGACGGGTGAAGGAGATGGTGGAGAAAGAAGGTGAAAGGTGGTTGGCTATGGTGAATGGGTGAGGGAGATGGTGGAGGAAGAAGGTGCAAGGTGGTGGGCTATGGTAGATGGGTGAAGGAGATGGTGGAGGAAGAAGGTGCAAGGTGGTTGGCTATGGTGGATGGCTGAAGGAGATGGTGGAGGAAGAAGGTGGAAGGTGGTTGGCTATGGTGGATAGGTGAAGGAGATGGTGGGGGAAGAAGGTGGAAGTTGGTTGACTATGCTGGATGGGTGAAGAAGATGGTGAAGGAAGAAGGTCCAAGGTGGCTGGCTATGGTGGATGGGTGAAGGGGATGATGGAGGAAGAAGGTGAAAGGTGGTTGGTGGACGGGTGAAGGAGATGGTAGACGAAGAAGGTGGAAGGTGGTTGGCTATGGTGGATGGGTGAAGGAGATGGTGGAGGAAGAAGGTGCAAGGTGGTTGGCTATGGTAGATGGGTGAAGGAGATGGTGGAGGAAGAAGGTGAAGGTGGTTGGCTATGGTGGATGGGTGAAGGAGATGGTGGAGGAAGAAGGTGGAAGGCGGTCGGCTGTGGTGGATGGGTGAAGGAGATGGTGGGGGAAGAACGTGGAAGGTGGTTGGCTATGGT
>BFEA01000141.1:1075582-1118233 GCA_003427395.1 Chara braunii
CTCTAGGAGGGCTAATGAGACTCCTTCTAGCCTCTCTCTCTTCCTTACACCCTGGGGGGCTATGGCGGATCACCTCCCTAGTGCCAGCCTCACTTCCTCTAACCTCTAGAGCTTTCCCYCCTTGCTCATAGTCTCCTCTACAACTCCCAAACTGGCATGGGYTCCCCCCTCCTCTCTCCAAGTGAAAGAGTGATTCTATGAGCTCACTTGGGCAGCATGGGCACTCCTCATGCAATTGTGAATGTGGCGGACTGAATTCTCAACTTATATAGGCTGAAACCAGCAGTCCGGCCAGCCCAAAATGCAAATGCGAGATGCCCGATTTTTTTGTGGGTCATGGATATGATATCATATCTCATGGTGGAGAGAAACTAACCGTTTTTTGTGGGCCATCTCAAAACGGCTAGCTCCGAAATGAGGTGGAAACCCAAAATGGAAAGAAACAAAAGAATAAAAGAGACMAAAATGTGCATTTGGCCCCAAAAACAGAGCCAGATACACCAAAAGTTCAAAAATTGAACTTAGGGGCCCAAATTTGAAGCAAGGGCTACTTGGGGGTAGCTCGGAATATTGCTGGTCTTGGATCTCAGCCAAATCCAAGGCTGGAACAACACCGAGGTATGGGAAAATACCTCGGCCTACCAAAAATGGGGTAGAAACTGAAAAAAATCGAAAAAAAGGCCCACTAGGCCTTTTTATCTAAAGTGAGGCTGCCCCTTGGGCATTAAGACCCAAGGGGGCAGCATTTTGGAAGTGAAAAGGAAGCTGAAGGAGGCCAAGAGGGAATCCGAGTTGGTACCAACAACTCGGACTGCATGCACTTGGCCAAAAAGAGGCTCGGGTACCTACGGAAGGACCTAGTGGGGGAATTTTGCCTTGGGGGTACCTCGGTTCACCTCAAGGAACATGGCCTTTTTTAATTCAGATTTTGTGGAGATATGGCCCCAAGGGCCATATCTCTGCAATCCGGATTGCCCTCCCTCATTCTAGGAGGGATGAGGTCACAGTTGGGACCTGCCAGTCCCTACTGTGCAGGTCCCAATAGGCGGTACATTTTCCTCCACTCTTATCTCCCCTTTTGTCTCATTCTCCCTCTATTTTTTTTTCTTTTTTCTTTTTTTTTTCTTTAATTTCAGTTGTGACAAGTGTCAAACAACTGTTCACTCTCTTTCTAGGCCTTCGTACCTCATTCATGGCTAGATTCATGGCTGACATTTAACCATTTTATCTCAGATTACAATAATGGCACCCCCATGCTCCTAGGGGGCTTCATTTTGTCTCCGTTAGTCCCAATTTTGAGCCCCCTTTGCTCCGATTTTCTTTGGGCAACCTTTTTCTCATGTTAAGTGTCTTGAGGTTCTATTTTCTCATGTCGAGCTAGTCCGAGATATCTCGGACTACTGGAAAGCCCTCCCAACACCACTATTTCACTTTTTTTTCTCTCATGACTCTATGACTTGCCCCTACTGGTGTAGAGGTGCTAATATTTTCCACCGTCTAAATCCTCGATCTCGACGGTGCCATTTGCTTGCGCGGTTATTTTTTGTGTTGGCTCGTGGTTCCCTTAGAACATCTCCAGTCCCCACCACTTTCCTCCGTACTAGTTCCATTTTTTTGTCCCGCCGGTAGTCCCGCCGGGGCGTGTCCCATTTTTCGACTTTTATTATTTGGACCCACTTGGTCCCCGACAAAATCTCGGACGGTGTCCCATTTTTATTTTGGGACCCCCTTGCCCTTGGTGGTTCCAACACCTCTCCCTTATGTGCCATATGTGTGCCGATTTTTCAAGGCCGTGAGATCTCATCTCACGGTTGTCGTTTACCGTTTTCACTTGCCCCATGCCGAAATCACATTTTTCTAGCCTCTTGGGCTTGCCGCGGCTCATTTTCCCTTAGCCTAGGCATCCTCATGCAGTCCGTTATTTCTCGGACTGCAATCATGGTCATTTTCATAGTACCACAGCCCCTCAACTTGCCCCATACTAGATGAAATTGAAACATTTAATTTCTAAGTGCATCCGGGCTCAATATTGGCTCCGGATACACCTAAAACATGTGTTTTTTCTTCCCCATGCAGTCCGTTGCAACTCGGACTGCAATGGGGGTCAATTCCCTAGCCCCAATGCCCCACAACTAGCCCTTACTTGAAAGAAAAAGAAACGGTCAACTTCCAAGTGCATCCGGACTCTATATTGACTCCGGATGCACCTAAAACATGTGTTTCTCCTCCCCCATGTAATCCGTTATTTTTCGGTTGCATGGGGCCTTGATTTTCTTTGATTTTCTCTGCAAAAATCAAAGAAAATCAAAGTGCATTGCAACCGCCATATTCCAGAACGAATCAGGTCACGGATTTATTTCCCCAAGTGACCGTTTTTTACCGTTAAGGTCTTTTTCTCTTTTATTTTCTTTTCTCTTTTTTTTTCTTTTCTTTTTCCTCCTTTCTTGGACAGTAGGGACCTGCCAGTCCCTAGTTGTGGCAGTCCCTACTGACGGCCAACTCACTCACTCCTTCTCACTTTTTTTGTCTTTTTTCTTAGCGTGTCAAGTATCAAGTGGACGTTAAGGCCMTTTTYTAGGCCCTTCCTYTTAGTTTTGGCCTTTACTATGCCCAWGGTRSAGTCCRTTGTATCTCGGAYTGCAATAATKACCTTCTCATGCTCGTGGGAGTTTCCCTTTCCCTCTATTATTTTCCCATGGTGRCCCCTCCTACTCCGATTTTCTCCCGGAGGCCTATTTTTCTCATGGGGTCTCTTTTAGCTCCATTTTCTTGAGGGAGGCAAATCGAAAATTTTTGAGATTGGTCCCACGCCTCCTACTTCAAGTTTCTTTACTTTTTCTTTTCCTTTCGGTCTTTCCGTTTTCTACCGCTAGTGCTTGCACTAGCGGTGCTAATATTTTTGGCCGTCAAGATCTTGATCTTGACGGTGCACCTTGTCTTAATTATTTTTCCCACATGTGGTGCCACCGTTTTTTCTTGAGACTTTCATGCATCCCGCCACTTGTCCCGTCGATAGTCCCCGACACTTAGTCCCGCCCGCGGTCCCCAACACGGACTCCCGCCGGTGGTCCACGACACTTAGTCGCACCGGTGGTCCCCGACACATTTTATCCCGGATACCATTATTTTTACTTAGTCCCACGCGGCCCTTGGTGCCTTTCCCCAAGGTGTCCCACGTTCCTTGGGCGTTTGCCGCCCCACGGGGACCCTTCTCCCTTGTCTTTCTTGCGCCTTGCGCACGTCRGTTTCTTTGGTCGCGGGACCKTCAASGTGAGGCTCYCATTRATTGTCGTAKGTGGCMCCCATGTTGGACCTTTTTTCTCTAGCTTCCCACGACCTCCGGCGTCGTCCACCTCTTGACTTCCTCATTCTTTTGTCGTTGTCCTGCAGTGTTCGCCGAACAAATCTTAGTCTTGCGAAATTTCAGCGGCCTTCCTGGTCGCATGCTATGTTCTATGTGCCCCTGTCCTCACACTTACTTGCTTGCCGTCGTGGGTCCTTTCCCCCGACGGTTATCAACCCAGGGTATCATTCCTTCCGATGGCCTAGGCCCTTGTCTTTTCTCTCTCTTTCCTCCTTACTCCATATTTCTCTGTCGTGCACAATCTGGCTATATACAGTCTCTCGAGTGACGGGATGTTATTGAGGACTCACCAGTCCCGACACAATCCCCCCACTCATTCGCGATGTCCTCRTCACGCACSAATCTCCTTTCGGTGGGGTTCGGAGAGATAGAAGAGGGAGGAGGACGGAATGTCATAGGTGGTTAGTTTGTCAGGGTCCGTTTTGTCTTTTCGTGTTCCTTTCTCGAATTTCTTCTAGTGTTCGGTCCTCGGAGCGGGAAGAGGTGCGTAGGATTCAAGTTTTCTTTGTCCTTCAGGCTTCCCATGTCTCATTTATCATTTTTAGAATATCAGGTCTCTTTCGTCTCGTTCATCACTCTTAGAACATGAGATCATTTTCGTCTCGTTCATCACTCTTAGAAAATCAAACCCGTTTCGTCTCCTTCATCACTCTTAGGACATCAAACTCCTTTCTTCTCATTCATCACCCTCAGAGCATCAAACCTCTTTTCGTCTCATTTATCACCCTCAGAGCATCAAACCTCCTTGTACTCATTCATCATCCGTAGTACATCAAGCCTCCTTTCGTCTCATTCATCACCCGTAGTACATCAAGCCTCCTTTCAACTTTCCTCTTATCACTGCCTCTGCTTCTCCCCCGAGCTTTGCCATCCGAAGCGGCCCTTTGGTTGATCCTCCTTCCATCCCGTCCCAACCAGGTTTTTTTTCCGGCCTCTGTCGCCCTTAGTGCCTCTTTTACTCCACTCTTTGGCCCGCGCAACCCATGCCTCCAGTCATCCTTTCCTCAATCTCGTGCTCAACCAAATTCACATGTATTTTTCCTAGGTCGTTTTGCCCCACTTTTCTCTACTCCTGCCAATTTTACATGCATGTCACCCTTATTCGACCTTTCTTGTACCCAAGCTCAATCAATTTTACATGCATGTTACCCAGTCCATTTCATATGCATCTTTCTTCTGGACATCTTGCCAAGCCTTTCTCAAGCCCTCGCAAAGTCAATTACACATGTCTTTCTSTTCTGGACATCTTGTCAGGCCTTTCTCAAGYCTACACAAAGTCAATTACTCATACGTTTCTCTTCTGGACATCTTGCCAGACCTTTCTCAAGCCTACGCAAAGTCAATTACACATACATTTCTCTTCTGGACATCTTGCCAGGCCTTTCTCAAGCCTACGCAAAGTCAATTACACATACATTTCTCTGATGAACATCTTGTCAGGTCTTTCTCAAGCCTACGCAATGTCAATTATTCATACATTTCTCTCCCGGACATTTTGCCAGACCTTTCTCAAGCCTACGCAAAATCAATTACACATACATTTCTCTTCTGGACATGTTGCCAGACCTTTCTCAAGCCTATGCAAAGTCCATTATACATACATTTCTCTCCTGGACATCTTGCCAGACCTTTCTCAAGACCAAGCATCAATTACACATGTCTTTCTCTTCTCGACATCTTGCCAGACTTTTCTCAAGCCTACGCAAAATCAATTACACTTACATTTCTTTTCTGGACATGACAACCTTATCTTTTTGCACGCTTTGTCATCGGTAGATGGCACACCTTCCCCCCACTTAAAATGCGATGTCCCCATCGCACGATTGGTTCTCACTTGGAGGTACGCAGACCTTGCCATGCCAACTAAGTAGACAGATGCCGGCCCATCAACCTAAAAAAGGAAGGGTGATTAGTCCTCCCCCGCTGATAACTCAGCTAATCCTCTACTCTAGTTCGACGACCACTTCTCTGGAGATGGGCATCATCATTGAGGTGTCTCCTCGCATCTGTTAGGTGGGTTCAATCCACGGCTCCCAGGACCCCATCATACCACAAGTGGCCCCCTCACGAATCGTTCCTCCCAAGTGGTATTTTCTTGGATCCGACCTCTTCCTTTCAAGAGAATTGGGGCTCTCTATTAGTCTGCGAGAGCAGTTACGAAGACCTCGCGGTTAGTCCCGGAACGGTTGTAATGATCCGCCACGGCAATTTCACTCGTCAAGTGGTGGTTGCGGCTTCCACCCCGTACCCCGCCCGACCCCTCCCTTTGGACAATGCCGCTCAACTTAATGCGAGCAACCTTTGTCCATCCCAAAACGGCCACGCCGCCCCTCTACGGTATGGCATGTGGTTGGGGAGATAAAATGAGACTTAGGAAAAAAATGGTTCTCTCGCCCATTTGGCTCCATGCCCTTGACGTTTAGGTTTTCAATACGAGGCGCAGTTTGAACTCCCTAACTAGAGCTCGTTGTCGGAGGTAGTTCCGGATGGCGAGCATCGATCAAAGAGAACGATGCCTTGGTCCTTCAACCCTTATCCTTCCTTATGAGGAATAGGTCGCACTGAGACTTTTCCCTCGACGGGTAGAGGTTCTGGGGTCGCGGTGCATGCATCGCTATCCCCCTCATGTTGAGACCTGAGACTAGAAAGAAAGGAAAACTCAATCTCTTGCTATTTCCATGGTCGGTCCGACGACCTTTCCTCAAATTGCCTACGGTCCCCTGATTATGCAATGCAATATCCAAACGCTCAATCCAATGTTTTTTTCGGTCCTTTCTCAAAGCTGACTTTCATGGCTGGTCCGACAACCTCCCTTCAACAAGGCCACCCCTTGTGACCGGTCTGGTGGTCGCTTTCTCAATAGCCATCTTCAAGGTCGACCCGTCGCCCCACCTTCAATCCTCAACTTTTTACATTTTTCAATATCCAATCTTATGACCGTCACAACGGTCTATGTCCTTCTCGATTTAAGGTTCGGCCTCCTTTATCATGCCTTTCTCATTCCAGGGCATCATTCTTTTTCGTCCATCCTCATGGTTATTTCAATGACTGACCCACCGACTTTTTCTATTTCACATTGCTCATTCCAGCTCATTCTCAATCAATCCTTTCTCAATCAGTCATATCAGGGACCCCAGTGCCTATTTCAAAAGAAATGACCCTTGTCAGGGGTCATTTCCGAACAACCTGGTTAGGGTCGTTCTTTTCCATTCTCAAATTGAACAGCCTGGTTAGGGTCATTCCTTTCCATTCTCAAGTCGAACAACCTGGTTAGGGCCATTCTTTTTCCATTCCAATCGAACAGACTTGTTAGGGTCATTCCTTTCCCATTCCAATCGAGCAGCCCGGTTAGGGTCATTCCTTTCCCATTCCAAACGAGCAGCCTGGTTAGAGTCATTCCTTTTCCATTCCAATGTTAGCGCCCGAGGGGGTGGGTCTCGAGGACACGGATCCTATTTCTGTCTCGGGGGTTAGAAGGTGGCCATCTCTTGCAATTTCTTTGTGTGCGGTTCTCTTTGTCCATTTCTCAATATCATTTACTATCTATACAAACATCCGACTTAGCGTCTAGTGCTTAAATTGAGGCTCACAACTCCAAGCAGCACTAGCCCACCCGGTCGTTCAACCATAGCAAAAGACAGGGGCACCCCCTCTATTTTCACTCTTTCTGGTCTCTCCGCTCTTGGCTATTTTCAGACTCATTCATGCCTCAGTTGGATTAGGCTCCTAGGGAAGGAGTGTTCTTCACGCCCCTTAACCCATAGGTTCCCTAACCTCTCTTGTATTCAACCAACGTTCAATGCCTTGCTTTGCTCGTGAAGCTGCACTCACGGCTTCTTCTCAAAAGCACAATCCTTATCCCATCCAAAGTTCACAGTACACTCTTCCCAACTAGTCTCATCCCATGCCCCGTGTCATTGTCTTGCATAAACTCTTTCGAAGGTAGCTCATCCAGAAAGTAGCTTCAAAACGCTATCTTCTAACTCATCTTGGCACGGTCTTAGCTAATCCTTTCATCATTCATCCTTAGCAAGCTTACTCATACTATACACATTCTGTCGTTCCAATGTTTGCAAACGAAAAAACACAATTTTTATTCCACACTAACAACATTTAATCCCTATTGTTGTCGCGAGTCTCATCTTGCTCAGTCCCTTGCCCATCTTGTCTTTCCACTGACTTTTTAACTCCCAGGCTGGAGACCATGATTTCTCTCTTCCTCTTTGCAATTTCTTGCAATTCCATCTCACTATAAAAATCCAAAGGTGTGGCCGCCACCCGTGCCTCCGCGAGTTCCCTGGTCTTGATAGTCCAATCATGCTTGATTACATTGAGCCATTGTTGAAACCAATGACAGGGCATTAACCCAAACTCATCTTCCCATTCGAAGGCTTCTTCGCGGTGCATCGAGGGTCGCCTCTCTTCTCTAGGCCTTGAGATTTCATCCCTCTCATCGCCATTGCTGATCTCTTTGACCTCTTGTACTTCCTCCTCCTCATCCACCTCCTCTTCCGTCCGTATGGGGCTGAACCCACCCGTGAAGTTCTTTGGATCCAAGTTATAGGGAATCTTTGTCCTCCTCCCATATTCCTCTTCAAAGTCCGGGTATCTCCCTTCACAACTGCCATGACCGCTCCGCTCTTCATGCGGGCTTTCCCTTCTCCCTTCCCCATCTTCGCGTTTCTCGCACATGTCGTGTCTCCCCTCGCTCTCCCCATGCCAAAACTCGGGCTGCTCGCATCTCACGGCTCCTTCCTTGTCAGAGGCCTGAGCCCTTCCTCCCACGCTCGCCCTTTCTTCCTCTCTCTCACTTCCGGATGAGATATATATACCTTCTCCCTCCCGGAGGGGCGAAGGCCCTCTCCACACGTGCTTTCTCGTTCCCCTGCCTACTACATGTTTGGACATGTACCCTATGTACAATTTTATCTTTGCAGTCCTTCGCTTTCGACTTGGTCCCGCTTCTCCCCCTTCGGTAGGCCTGTTGATCACCCCGGTGTCATTCTCGTTGCCGAATTTCATTTTTGTTTTTCTAAGGTTTCTTCCCTGATTCTGTATAATAGAACAACACCCGCCAAGCTCCTCATACACACGTTCCCCCAGTCCGGTAGGTAATACCCCTTCCCCCAGAATGCTCCCAACACCCTTCGCATCAAGCCACTATTATACATTCCCCTCTCATGCAAATGCCACATTTGTGATGACCCCATTATTTTCCCATAAAGAACTATGATACAATACTCCCGACAATCTTTTCCATCGTCACATAAAACCCGTTATCACAAAGTCCCAAGACATGCCGCCTTCCCACTTTAGTCAGTCCAAGCCATCGCCCCATCCCTCCCCCCCCCAAAAAAAAAAAAAAAAAAAAATGACAGTCGCACAGACGCAGTCAGAGACAACACCATAGTGTGGGCAAGACCGCTGTCTGTCCTTAGGTTGTAGCCCCTCAGTTTCTTTATCCTCGGCCTTCTGAAGCCATTGTTCCATTGGGTCCCGACTTAGAAACCTGACCAACCGTTGCCCTGGGAAGGGTCCTTTCAATCGAGTTTCATCCAAATCTTCCAACTCAAAGGTGTTCAGTCCCACCCGCTTGGCGACCCGGTAGAGGCCTTTGAACCTTCTTCCAAGTTGCCCAGACCAAGTACTTTCTAGTGTCGAGTTTCTTAGCAATACCGTCTCTTCCACCTGAAGTGGCTCCTTTCGGATATTCTTAACCTTGTGCCACCTTGCTTTGTCCCTCATTCTGTTGTCTAGTACCCGATTGGCGATGTCTTCCATGACCTCCTCGTTCCTAAGAACTTGTTGACATCTTGCCTCAATCAATTCTTTCGTGGTCATACGCGGATCGTCATCTAACCTGTTCCAGGTAGGTATCAAGGCCTCCACGGGAAAATCGATCTCTCTTCTGTACCAAAGTTCCGATGGGATACATCCCGTTGTCCTCTTAGGCGTCATGTTCTCTGAGAAGACAATCTGCTTAAGATACCTAGGCCAGCCTCCCAGATTGTCCGTCGCGAGCTTCGCAATCGTGTTCTTTAAGGTTCGGTGCCCTCTCTCCACAGGTGCATTGGCCTCCGGGTGATATGGCTCGATGAGTTTGATCGGTACGCAGAGCCTTTTAAGCATTCCCAGCACTTCTTGATTTACGAACTATGTTTCATTGTCTGCTATAAACCTCTTGATGAAGGGATACCTCAGATATAAATCTTCTATCCAATCAGCGACACTCCTCTTTGTCTTTTTCTTGAGGGCGATTGCTTCTACGAACCCACTCAAGTTGTCCCGTGCGTCTAGGATATACCTGCATTCATCAGTTGACACGGGCATAACCGCAAGGTCGAGGTGGACCAGATGTCCTGGCCCCAATACCTGTGTTGGTCTAAGTGGCTGGAAGATGCGAGCCGAGCTCCGTTCCTGGTAGATCAGGCAGGTCTGACAGTACGTAGCGACCATACCTGCCATGCCTGGCCAATAATAGAGGGGCGTCATCTTTGTGAGAGTTCCTTTGGATGATCGATGTCCTCCTGCTAGTCCGTCGTGCATTGCCTGGATCACATCCAACTGCATAGACCTTCCGCATACAACTCTCCTGGGCATAACGCCTTCCTCCCTCCTGAATAGATGGTCGCCCCTTAGGACGTACCTCTCGGCCTCCTCCCTTGTCTTAAAACTGACTTCCATGGGTTGTTTGTTCCCTACCAGCAGTAATCCGATCTCCCGAAAAATCCCTTCGTATATCTGAACATAGAAAAACTCTCTTCCTTCCTGGTCCTCGTCTTTTCTCTCCTTCATCTGGTTTACCATCCACTGCAACTCTTTTCGTTCCCAAAACTCCACAAGGCTCATCACGGCTTCCCGACCTCCCTCAATCGTCATTGTCATCAATTCCTCATTCGGTCCTACTATCGCTCCCCACGAATCCTTCTCCTCCTTACGTCCTCGAGTGGTGACTGGTCCTTCTCTAAGTTCTACTACCACGGCAGGAGCCCCCTTTTCCAAGGTCTGAATCAACAAATTCTCCCGACGAGCATCCTTTGCTTATCATTTCATTATCCACTGCAAGAGTTCCTCCTTCGTATTCAAGAAACACGTCAATGGGCTCCGCATCTTCCATCCCTTCGGGCGTGATACAGACCCGACTTAGCCCATCAGCCTTGTTTCTGAGTTCAGCAATTCATTCGATCTTGTAATCGAACTGCCTGATGAATCCTACCCATCTCCCCACCGTAGGGTCTATAGGCTTGTAATTCTTTAAGGCCCCCGCGACATTCGTTGGGTCGATCCTCAGGATGAACCGTCTCCCAAATAGGTAGGCTTGGGAGGTCTTGAGACAACGCAAAATGGCTAGGACTTCCTTCTTGAACTGTGAGTACCACCGTTCTGCGAAGTTCAGGGTTCTGCTTTCGAACTTAATCGGCCTCTCTTTCCCTTCCTCATCCCTTTGAATCAGTACGCCTCCTACGGCCAAGGGTCCTTCGTCCGTCTCTAGGATGAATGGTCGTCGCACTTCGTCGTTAAAACAAGGCGCTGCCAAGGCGACTTGCTCGGACGTCAATATGTCCTTGAGGGTTTGGACGACTCCCTCTCGCTCCTCCGTCCGATCCATGGTTCCTTCCTTCCGGATCATGACGCGGATAGGCTCAGCGATCTTGGCAAAATTTTTGATAAAGATCCGCCAAAAGCCGACCACGCCTAAGAATGCTATTACCTCCGTCGTTGTGCGCAAGGGCGTTGGCCACTGCGATATCTTATCGATCTTTGCCGGGTCCGGCTTCCTTCCATATGCCCTACAGCGGAATCCCAGTATGGTCACTTCCGGTACTGCCAAAATACTCTTTGGTCCGCTAACCGTGATGTTGTATACTAGGAATCGGCAGAGTAAGTCCTGAATGTTCTGTAGATGATCCCACACAAATCTTCGAATTCCTGATTGGATTTTTGTCTCGTCCTTTGGCGCCTTTGATTGGGTTGTCGTTGATGTAGGGTTCACACTTCTCTGGAAACATGTCTCCGGCTACGACGAGCATTCTTCTTTGCGCTTCAGCTACTGCGTTCGTAAAGCCCATAGGGGTCACCTGCATCTGCAATTGACCTTTGAGGGTGTGCATTGCAGTGTATGACCTGTCCCGAGCATCCAATGGAAGCTGGTCGTACCCTGAATACAAATCTATTAGGGAGTAAATGCTCCGGCCGGCGTGAGACTCTGCTAATAAAACGGCCTGAGGTAGCGAACCAGCATCCCGGATGGTTACTGCATTCAACTTCTGCAGATCTTGAATCCATCTCAGCGTCTTGTTGGGTTTTCGAAAGACGAACCACTTGTTCGCGTATGGCGACGCCGTAGACTCTGCGACAAAGGAGTCCATCTTTGCTCGAAGAAGGTCTGTTACTTCCCTTGCTCTCTCAAATTCATAGGACGACTCCTTGTCATTCCAGCATTCATGTTCTACCGTGTGGATTCTGACCAGGGGAATTAGCTTCACGTCTAACCGCCCCTTTTGATGATCACTAAAGGCAAATTCCAGATGAAACTCCTGACACGTCCTTTTGATCAGGAGGGTTTCTTCTTCCGTTAAGAATCCCTCTATTCCTATCTTCATTGTCTCAGCTATCTCATCTGGTATCCGATGCCCTTCCGTTGCTCGCCTTTCTTAGATCACTCGGAGAACTTCTTCCTCCCTTTCCAAGTCCTCTTCCTTGGAGGTCTCTAGCAGAATGGAGACCGGCTTAGCTTTCTTCCCTACTGGCTTATACTTTCGAACACTTCCTTCAGAGATCTTTCTCCTAAAAAATGAACGGTCGGGGTTACTCTTGTTGCCTCCGCGACTCGCGGTTGAATACTGACTATTTTAACATTTAGACAATACCCCTTTTGTACTTTTCCTTCAAATTTGGCCAGCGTTGCCGAGTCCATGCCTACTTTGTGATACCTAATAGCTTTGATGAGCTGCAAGAAGTCAGGGATTTCGAGTGCGATTTCCAGTACCCCCTTCCGCACCTCTTTTCGCTTGGGTAGGCTGGCTCCGAGTTCGACTTCTGATTCCTTTTCTGTCACCATAACACCTAAGATTTCGTCCTCCTGCCTTCTCTTCTTCTGGGGCAGGTCCATCTTGATCCATTCTTTCTTATTGAATGCCTCCTCAATCATAATTTCTACCCTTTCTCTCATACCCTCCATTCGCGCAAAAGCCCCCTTCCGTGCGCTATCTTCGAACGATGGCGACCACGTTGTTAATTTCCCCTTCGGAGGGTCTCCTCCCGTCCCAAGGAGTCAGAGAAGCTCCCCCCGACCAGTTACTGGGTCCTCTATATCTACCATGTACGTACCATCGTGCAAGTGCATGCCTATCATTTCTACGTTGGCGCACCATGGTCTCCCGAGGATTATGTCATGGTCAATTTCCTCCATTACGGGAATCCGCTGAAACGACCAGATCGACTCCCTCATTCCTGCCCTTTTTTTTTTTTTTTTTTTTTTTCCCCACATGAAACCAGATAGTCTTGACCTCGAACCAAAACTTGAATTGCAACTTCATTTCCACCAAATAAGAGCACAGCAAAAACTCACAAGTGACAATGTTAGAATAGTCTCATCATCATCAACAATGGACCAATATCGAATCCCTATCTCGCGCTCAGCGCCCAGACTATGAATGGCAGATCCTATCTAGCCTATCTACACTGGCGTTGGTGACGTCAACAACTTAAATTTTTCCGAAGTACGAGCAGATATTGGTCAATGTCGTTCGCCTCAAGCACCAGGTCTGTCTCACACTTCATTCACAACCTCGATCCCCCACAAAGATGCCATAAGCACCCAAGGACCACCATGTGCCCTATCCAGCTATGCGCAGGTCAGCTCGGCTATAATGGCTGCCTGCATCCTCCCTTCTCGCCCATGAGTGCGTAGGCATTTGCGAGCAAATAGCGCAGCAATGCTGACGCAGCATGCAGCAAGTGTTCGAATGTCCAGCCAGCAATCAGGCCCTTTCCTTTATGGAATGAGGCTGCCAGTTGTGGGCTGCCTGGCTGGCATGGGCCTCCCCACGGAAGCTTCCGGTAGGCCCCAAGTGGTTGAGCCCCTGTTACAGGGAATCTTCCATAGGGCCTGGGGTGGTTACCCGTGTCCAACTGCCAGCGGTTTGTGTTGAGTTCATGCCGCGTGTCTGGCCCAGGGCCTGCCTCTATACATTTGGAAAAAGGCAGGGAGGGCCTGGGCTCACTCAACCAACTAGAGCTGCTCAACCGCCTGAATTTCCTAGCTGCGTCAAAACCCAAAATAGGCCTCCTGTCACTTGTCAGGCCCGCCTTCACTTAGGGCTGCTGTTCTTGCTGTTCTTGCTGAAACAGGGCCCAGTAGGGCTTACCGAGGCCTTGAGCCTCACAAAAAAAAAAAAAAAAAAGATGAGGGAATACTGGAGGGGTGGAGGTTTTGAGCGGGGGTTGTGGCTGCTCTTATTTATTGGGTGGGTAACCTGTTTTTGCGGGGCCGGGGCTCTGAGCTCGGGTTGGTGGGTGGCGGGTGGCGAGTGGGGTAGGACAACTTGACGGACCCCTCTTGCTGGATTTGTGTATTGCCTTGGGCCCTGAACCCTGCTATAATAAAAAAAAATTACCACACGTGCTGCTCCCCACCAAGGAAAAAAAAAAGAAAAAGAAAGATGGAATGACTTTGGGTGCATGCTTGCCTGCATGCCCGTACTGACACACTACCAGTAGCAAGACGTTCCTGGATGAAATAGACCGCGATTACGTCAAGATCCCGCCCTAACGGTCTACTGGCCGCATCCCAGTTTCAAACACTCGGAGCAACCAACGAGCTTAGTTTTTTTTTTTTTTTTTTTTTTACCATTTTCAAGGTGGTGGATGACCTGACCGAAAAGTGGTTGTAGGCACCAGCACTAAGAAGATGTAATTAACACCATGCAATTAACAAAGCCAACTGTGGGGGACACTCAAAGATAATGAAGCAGCTAGAATAGTTGAGGAGAAAAAGAGAATGGAAGAGGAAGAAGGAAATAATGAAAAGACGAAGTAGAAACTTGTTTTTTTTGTTTTTTTTTTTACAGACACAATTCTGAAAGAATTCTTTATTCCACCAGCATTGATTGCCCGGGGCAAACCCCGGGGATTGACTTAGTGGACTACCTCTGGCTGGGTATGTAGGGGCTATTGCAATACACTAACACTCAACCCCTCCGGTCTGCTCAGGCACACCCGCGCACACCCATGCGTCTTGAACCTTGATAGTCTCGAAGGAGCCTTTGGCGAGCCGCATCCGGGGGGCACCGAAGGAGCTTGTCTCAGGCTGTCTCACTCTTGTGGCCTCATCCGGGTATATCCAACCATGCCCTGATTCCTGCCTTAACCGCATATTTCGTGGCATACCCAGCGAATGGAATTTCCCCACCGGCTCCCCGAATGCTCCCTGTTACTTCTTTATTTACCATACAACCCGTGATTGTTGCGAAGTCCCTCTTATGAGAATGATTCTCGCTCCCCCGTCTACTAATGCGTAGGTATGATGAGTCCCGATCTGGACTTTCAACTTTCCTACGGGCAGTGCATGGAAGCTAAGCTTTTTTCCGGGTGGTGCCCTCATGACCTCGCCACCTTCTCGGTCCGGCAAGCTCATGCGGATGTCCGCAAAGGCCTTCTCTAGATCTTCCAAATCTGCGGGGCTCCTGTGAAGATTAGCGACTTCTTGTGGAGCTTCCTCCTCCCTTTCTTCCTCCGGTGATTTGGGGTTTTCGTCTATCTCTACTCGCCGCCGAGTCAACAGTTGTCTAAGCCCTTTGAGCAACTTGGGGCTGGCCTGCAACATGGTCTGAAACGATACTGACACCATGGTTCCTAGCAATTTGCTAAGGGTGTCATCGCTCTCAGGCATGGTTAAGATCGGGATTTGATACCTAAACTTTTTCTTAGCGGCGTTGAACTTGTCTGCAGGCTCCTCTTCCCTCGGTTTCCCATAAACTTTCTCTGGTTCCCCGCCTGGGGCGCGGAGCCTCCAGCAACCTCCTCCATCACAGTGTCGCGGATAATCCTTCTCTTAGCCGTCCCGAGCCGAGTAGTTGCATTCACCCTATCACGTCCGTCGCTTTCCAAAATGAAATTGACCTACGGTCCGCGGCCCCGGAGTTGGTCCCAGATGATATCGACCACTGGCTCAACTTCTACTGCTACTATTTCTAACCCATTGAGCATGATAATGGCGCGCCGCATTCCCCCTGGCGAGTTCCAATTCACCCGTTCTCCCTGTGGTCTGAATCTCTCTCCTTTTAATGATTTGGTACCTCCATTGCTCATTAGCAGGATCTCTCCGTCCGAATCTTCGGTTGGCTACTCCTAGCGGAACTACGGCTTCCTGGGGAGGGAGGGCGGGTCGGGGTACTTGCGCATGCATAACCATCGACGCGTTCTCCACCCTTTCAATCTTATTGTCGACTCCGTGCACGCGTTCATGTAGATTTTCAATCCCCCTTTTTACCTTGTCACCTGTCCTACCGGTCAGATTTATGACATCCCCTTCCTTAAGCAAGGTCAATGTCTCGGTCACTACTGTCTTCTCGGCCAAATCCGTTACCGTACTGAAATTAGCATCCTTGGTGTTTACAAACTTGCTCGTCTGCTGGTAGGCCGACAGGATCTTATCCTTGTCGAACTCGGAGAACTGCCTGAGGAAGTATTTGCTCATCATCTGGTCCGTAACCGCAGGGATCCTTAGTGCTACCAGCGTAAACTCCCGTAGGAAGTCATTGTACGTTGCGAAGTTCCTCCTTTGAACTGCTGCTAAGTCTACCTTCGTTGCTATTTTCTCCGCTGCCAGGTACTTCCTCGTCATTACATCCCGGGTTTCCTTCCAGGATCGACTCGCGGCAACGATGGTCATTATGTCTCGACTCTCAACCCAGACTCAATGACACATGCTGTCCTAGGTGGTCCATCTTTTCTTCTTTGGTCCATTTCAACAACGCAGCCAAGTTCTCGTAATTTATTAGGAACTCTGTGATGTTTGCCCCGTCAAATGTCAACTTCTTCTTAGCGTGCGCGAGGTAGTCTTAGTTTTTATTTAGTGCTCGCGTAAGGGACGACACTATCTTCCTGAGGCCGCCTTCGGAGCTACTGGCCTCGCCCGCCGTACTGGTATCCTGCCCTTCCTTGCTGACCCTTTGTCCTCTCTAGTCTTTGCAGTCCGTTCCGGATCGAACCAACCCAACACCCTTTCCCTAAGGCTCCAGAGCCCTTCACACCCTGGCATTACTGCCGGCGTGGCCGGCAGGCGGCTAGCCCTGCTATGTATGGCTGGCAGATTCGTAGCTTTCTCTGCTTCCATCCCCGGGGAGTTCTCTCTCTCCTTCCTTCTCTTGCTTGGTGTTCCTCCACGGTCACTACCCTTATCCCCTTGTCTAATTCCGCCTCGACCGACTTTCCGTTCGTCCCGCGGTTCTTCCTGCAGGGGGCCTTCCTCGTTCCCAGTCATCATTTCCTCAATCAATCTCGCCTTGTACTCTGCGGTCCTTATTTCTATTTCCATTAGTTTGCGCCTCGCATCCGTGACCCTCACTTTCTTAGACACAGCACCCTTTGAATTCTGGGGGGTTGTCCTGTCCTTATTTCTACCCTCCCTGGTCTCCTGGGTCCCTTGCTTGCTTCCCCCGACTTTCCCCGAGTTTTTCCCCAAGGAGATCTCCTTCCGGTTCCCCTTGGTACCATCTGGATTTATCGACTCCCTGTCCTTCTCACCCTCCTCGCTTTGTACGGCACTGCCTCCTAAGCCTGGTCCTCCCTCGCTTCTATGATTATATGTTTCATCTTCCGTCGCCATTTTACCTAGTTCTGCATAAACCAGAGGATTCCCCATGACACAGGCAGTGCGAGGCATTTTAGGTTCCATAGGTTCTGTTTTTTTTGGCTTAGCTTATTCCGAGAGTAGCCCCGTCCCCATTTTCGTCCTCTGATTGCTTCCTTAAGAAGGAGCCGCGGCCGTCCCTGCAACCTTGTCGAGCTAAGGAACGTAACTTAGTTTTCCTTACGACAGGCTTGTTTAGAGTGCCCCAGTTTCGCCGTGCCGGGCGCGTAGGGGTTCCGGTCGGGCATCCCGTTAGGAAAAATCCCTAAGAAGTACCCCCTTTTCAACTTCTAGGGTCATGGCAATCATCATGAGTCTGCTCTTCCCCTTATCCCGCAACGGTTTTTGATCGTCCAAGTCTGATGGTCCTTCCCTATTCCCATCGGTGAGTCCCTGTATGTAGCGGAATATACTTTATTTGCCCTATCGTCTTGCCTCCGTGTGCTAGTCCCGCTCTCGTTCTCGTGACCCTTCCAGTTCGGTAAGTTCCTCGAACAGTTGAGCCACCCCCGCTAGATAACTCTCTCCTATCTCAATTTCCCTTCGAATTATGTGCTCGTATTCCACCCAGGCTAGTCGTGGCAGCCCAAATATCAAGATATTCATAACTTCCAGCAATTCATGGGCCTGGTTTCCCCAGAACGGTCCATGCTCCACAGCAACGTCATAGAACATCCCGATGGTTTGATGGGGGAAGTGATCTACCTCTTCCTCTTCCCTTATCGGGTTCCATATCCGCTCTACTCATACGTATGATAGTCTCGGGGCAACTTCAAACCCGACCCAGTCGCACGTGGTCCCTCTCCATTCGTTTTCTGCTGGTATAGGCATTTTTATTCCCCCTTTGAGTCGTCTTGGTTCCCATCCCTTGAAGGTGCAGTCCATCAGCAATTCCTCTCTAGTCATCTTTTCCCTTCCTGCACAACGCCAGGCCACTCGGTTTTCCTAAATAAGTCCCCACCTTAGAAGTCTCAGTTCTCTATCTCATCACCTTCGTCCTCGTCACTGAAATCGTCCTCCTTGTTGTAGAACAATTCCTTCACCCCTTCCAGGAATGTCTCCCCTACTGCCACATTTTTGTAGACTATCCCCCAATGCACAGAGCTAGGGACAAAAGCATTGTCTATGCTAAGGCAGTTCAGCATTTCGGCCAGCTCCTCCCCCCAATTCCCTTCAAAGGGCCCCATTTCTACCGACAATCGGAAGAAGTCCTGCCTGGCGCACTGGTATAGTCCGAGGGTCGTCATGGACAGGCATATCCGTACTAGCCTGCTCCGGGTTCCGAAGGCCTCATCCACCAGAAAGGGAGGCAGCACACATCGCATGGTTCTGACGGGTCGCCTCACGCTTCCTCTATCCCCAAGTTCCACTCGCACATCTACCCTTTCCATTTCCATTTCCGCCCGCTGACATGCAGCCCATACAACCTCCCTCTCTGCCTTCCTAAACAATTCGTCCAGCGTATTCCCTAGCACCAAGTCTATGACCATAACGTTCTCCCCATCTTGCGACAAGTAGACCCACCCAGGGCTTCCACTGTCCCTTGGAACTCCAAATCCATTAGGCTTGGTGACAACCTCGTCAAGCTGACTTTAGTCCATACCGTTTCTATCCATAGGAACGCGTCCTCCTCTTCCAGCATTACGGTTTGATATGCTGGCTCAAGATCTGCCCACGTCCCATCTTCCAGGAGGACGACTGATACCCCATTCTTTTCATCTACTGACATTTATGGACCGCTGGTATAAATCGGGGATGACAACCACCGCACCATCTTGTTTCCAACACCCGACCCCTGTTTTCATCAGAGAGTACCAAACGGTCCTTCCGGTCAGGTCAACCCACGTCCTAGATCAGAATTATTTCAGAGCCCTCATCAAGGTTTTCCTAATTTACCTTCCCATTCCTAAGTATCCCCTTCCCATAGTACCCTCGGTCGACCATCCATTTCCCAACATTCTTTCTCTTAGTTTCATTCCGACTGACCTCTATCCTTCTTCCTTACAATCATCTCTCACTCGTGTAGACTTAGATAGGGAGGTGAGAATAGACTAGAGTCATACCCCATTCAACAGTTCAGCCTCAATCAATCTTTATAAGGGAGGAATATACAGAAAAAAATAAGGCAATCTCACATACGGGTCGGTCATCTCCTCACCGACCTTTCCCCAATGTGGTCTCTCCGCTGATACTTTCGGTAGAGTTTTATCCCATACCTCAAGCGCAGCTCAACCGTGGCGAGCGCGGTACCCAGGCTCCGGCACAGGGTGTTACCCCTCTCTATTTGCCCAAAATACCCCATCCTGTTTTGTTGCTCTTGCATACCCTTGTTGGTACCGGGAATCACCCCGCGCAYCCCGTTAGGAGCAATAGTCAGTCGTCCGGGCATTCATTTCCATTGGTCTGACAAGAATCAGCCTTTCCCAAACCGTACTACAGGAAGCTACTAATTGTCTTTGAGGTTCCATCCTTGCCCCGCATGCAGTGGTACTCCCCCCGCCAGTCAACAGGCTAAGTCCCACCTAAGGAGACGTTTCGCACCCTGTCCGGGCAAGATCATCGAGCCATGCTCGGACCGCCCGGCTGAGAATGCTACTAATCAACCGGCCAGACAAACTCCCGTTCGACAGCTCGGTGGCCCAACCTCCGCACACGAAACCCAGCGAACTTAAAAGAGAGCAACGCTTCGCAACCCGCACCAGCCGGTGCAGACCCATCCTTTCCTTCCGAAAGGCAGGACACTCAAATCCCATCATGCAAGTCACAAGTCTCAAGTGTGACACACATAATACAAGTGTCTTTCCCTTGGTTCACCCAGCGCTTCCTACCCATAACTCACAATTTTCTCTCAGGACAATGAGTGTCACTCCCCCTACTTGCATACACAGTGGTTGGTTCCTTCTCGTGAGAATCTTCAAGGGTGAGCTAGTTTTCCTAGGAGTCTAACAACTCCCTTCATTTTCTTTCTCTTCATTTGTTTGTCCTTTCATAGGGAGGGATTGTTCCTTCTTGATGACCCGTTGTGTTCATGTTGGTTCCTTCAAGTATTTCAATGCATATAGTGCATGAGCCCGCTGGGCTCAAAAAAGAAAAAAGAAGGGCACCCATTCAGTCGGATCACTCCGCCGCGGGATTTTCATTGGACCCCGGCCGAAGCCGAAGCACCAACCGCCTGCCAGGTAGCCGGAGCCCTTCTTTCGTACGGAGAGGAAAGGTCGACCTACGACTTCCCCAAGGCTCCCCCCGGACTAGCGAACACCAACACCGGATGAAGGAGGGCTAGAGCCATTCCACAAGGAGATGGCTAATCAAGTGCATAGCATGCATGTTATACCTCCAGGCCTAGCCATGCCATGCGCCCAACCACTCTCAAATCTGATTCTCACAAGGGAAATAGCAAGCACAAGTCCAATTTTCTTATCTTTGGTTGTGTACACATCAATAAGTCATGCGTCCCCTTCTGAATCGAAAGGGTCAGTGTAATCTCCACCATTTTTGTAGGGTCAAACCCCGGTAGACTTTCGGCCTTGATCAACCCCACTGCGGGTCCCATTTGGCTCGGCCCGCCCACTGTCATACTCAGGGCGCGCGCCGTTCGTCCCAAGGTCACCCCCACCTAGTGCTTTGAGATGGATGGGGGTGGACCATCGCGCGAGAGAGCTTTGACATTGGGGATGTAGCTCAGCCCTCACGTCGGGTGATAGTCTCGCTGGTTATTCGACAACCCTGATTTGTTTTTTGACTCTTGGTTCTGTTCTCAAGCAATTGCTCCTTCCAATACGCAAGCAGTCTAGGGGTTTTTTGAGAGTTTTCTTCTCTTGTGCGCAGGCTAAGCGTCATCCTTAGGTCGTGCACCATTTCCCTAAGCATTGCTATTCTATGGCATCATCGGGGTGCGACGATGCCGTCCTCCCCCTCACCTTTACGCACCCCTCGAGTCTCAAGCATCTCATCCATCATTATTGGGGCAGGTCCCTTAGTCTTTTCAGGGTCTTCACATGCATGCACAGGCTACTTCACATTTTTCTTAGCAAGTTTGCACTTCCCTCTTTCATTCACATTCCAAGGCACAAACACAAAGATCACTTCCATAGATCGGTTTCATGCTAAGGGTCTCATAGCCTCTATGCCCGTCCTCCTTTTCCCTTCGCCGCCCGGTTTCTTCGGCTTTGTCCCAATCAACGCATCCCAAGCCTTTACTTACCTGCACAATCCCACACAAAAGCAAGGACCAGTACAATCCCCCATTGGGGGTCAAC
The DNA here is from genome assembly GCA_003427395.1 of Chara braunii. Lineage (NCBI taxonomy): Eukaryota > Viridiplantae > Streptophyta > Charophyceae > Charales > Characeae > Chara > Chara braunii. The sequence goes on from BFEA01000141.1 coordinate 1,097,061, forward strand.
ACATAGCCCTTCCCTCATGCCTATCTTTCATTTTCCCTTAGGTTTCTTTTTGTGCTCAATCAGCCCATTCTCTTCTTGAAGACATGCAGTCAGGGAAATGGTTGAGTCAAACTGACCTCGCTTTCAATTGTACTTCCTTCTGAACTCTGCCTTCTCCCAATCTTTCAAATGTCCCTTTTCTTTTTCCTTCTTGGCGGTACAAGGGACCGACTATCCTTCTCTTGCCCCCTTTTTCCACCAAGTGAGGCCTGACTTTTTCCTTTATCGTTCGTTCCCTTGCAATGTAACAAGTGAGGGATGAGGGGTTAGTTATATGTCAAGTGAGGGAAAGGGAAAGGAAGTGAGCAAGATGAAGAGGACAGAGAGAGAGAGAGAGAGAGAGAGAGAGAGAGAGAGAGAGAGAGAGAGAGAGAGAGAGAGAGAGAGAAAGTGAGGGGGGGAAAAGAGAAAGATATATATATATATAGAGAGAGAGAGAGAGAGAGAGAGAGAAAGAGAGAGAATGAGATAGAGATAGATAGATAGATAGATAGATAGATAGATAGATAGATAAATAGATATATATATAGAGAGAGAGAGAGAGAAAGAAACTTTTAGTCCTAATCAAATCATCACACCATAGTAGCCGCCAAATGTCGGTCACCCATCCCATAGTAGTAGCAGCCAAAGGCCGGTCAACCATCCCATAGTGAAAGAGTCAACAAGTGTGACCAGGAACACTACAACACACACGAATTTGACAAGGTGAAGGTTGAACTAACGACAGTGCATGCACATGACTGAAAAAGCAACCAAGTGATGAAACAGAATACTACCATACACATGAACTCGACAAGGTGAAGTTTGAACTAAGGAAAGCACATGTAAATGAGCAAAAGAGCAGCCAAGTGTTGAAATGGAACACTATCATACACATGAACTTGACAAAGTGAGGGTTGAACTAATCAAAGCACATGCACATGAGTGAAAGAGCACCCAAGTGATGAAACGGAACACTACCATACACATGAACTTTACCAAAGTGAAGGTTGAACTAACGAAAGTACATGCACATGAGTGAAAGAGCAACCAAGTTATGAAACGGAACACTTCCATATACATGAACTTCACAAAGTGAAGATTGAACTTGGTGAAGTACATGCACATGGGTGAGAGAGTAATCAAGTGTGCATCAAAATTCTACCATACACAAGAACTTGACAAGGTGAAGATTGGACTAACAAAGCACGTGCACAAGAGTGAAAGAGCAACCAAGTGATGAAACGGAACACTACTATACACATGAACTTGACAAAGTAGAGGTTGAACTAACGAAAGTACATGCACATGAGTGAAAGAGCAACCAAGTGATGAAACGGAACACTACCATTCATATGAACTTGATACGGTGACGTTTGAACTAATAGAAGCTCACGCACATGAGTGAGAGAGCAACCAAGTGTGAACCGGAACATCAACACATGCTTGAACTTGACAAAGTGAAGATTGAACTTAGTGAAGCTCATGCACATGGGTCAGAGAGCAACAAAGTGTGAATCAGAACTTTACCGTGCACAAGAACTTGACATGGTGAAGATTGGACTAACGAAGCACATGCACAAGAGTGAAAGAGCAACCAAGTTATGAAACAGAACACTACTATACACATTAAGTTCACAAAGTGAAGGTTGAACTAACGACAGTACATGCACATGAGTGAAAGAGCAATAAAGTGATGAAACGGAACACTACCACTCACATGAACTTGACAAGGTGAAGTTTGAACTAATAGAAGCTCACGCACATGAGTGAGAGAGCAACCAAGTGTAAACCTAAATATCAACACATGCTTCAACTTGACCAAGTGAAGATTGAACTTAGTGAAGCACATGCACATGAGCGAGAGAGCAACCAAGTGTGAATCGGAACTCTACCATACACAAGAACTTGACCCTAAAGATTGAACTAACGAAGCACGTGAACAAGAGTGAAACAGTAACTAAGTGATGAAACATAACACTACTATACACATGAACTTAATAAAGTGAAGGTTGAACTAATAAAAGTACATACACATGAGTGAAAGAGCAACCAAGTGATGAAACGGAACACTACTGCCCACATGAACTTGACAAGGTGAGGTTTGAACTAATAAAAGTTCACACACATGAGTGAGATAACAATCAAGCGAGAACCGGAACATCAACACATACTTGAACTTCACAAAATGAAGATTGAGCTAGTGGAACGCATTCACACGAGTAGCAGAACAACTAAGTGTGAACCGAAACATCAATACTTGCTTGAACTTGACAAAGTGAAGATTGAACTAGTGGAACACATTCACATGAGTAGAAGAGCAACTAAGTGAGAACCAGAACATCAACACTTACTTGAACTTCACAAAGTGAAGTTTGAACTAGTAGAACACATTCAGATGAGTAGAAGAGCAACTAACTGTGAACCGGAACACCAACACATGCTTGAACTTGACAAAGTAAAGATTGAAGTAGTGGAACGCATTCACATGAGTAGAAGAGCAACTAAGTGTGCACCAGAACCTCAACACATGCTTGAACTTGCCAAAGTGAAGATTGAACTAGTGGAACACATTCACATGAGTAGAAGAGCAACTTAGTGTGAACCGGAATATCAACATATGCTTGAACTTGACAAAGAACCAGTGAAACACATTCACATGAGTAAAAGAGCAACTAAGTAAGAACCGGAACATCAACGCATGCTTGAACTTGACAAAGAATTAGTGGAATACATTCACATGCCTAGAAGAGCAACTAAGTAAGAACCGGAATATCAAGACGTGCTTGAACTTGACAAAGAACTAGTGGAACACATTCACATGAGTATAAGAGCAACTAAGTAAGAACCGTAACATCAACACATGCTTCAACTTGACAAAGAACTAGTCGAATACATTCACATGAGCAAAAGAGAAACTAAGTAAGAACCGGAAAATCAACACATGTTTGAACTTGACAAAGAACTAGTGAAACATATTCAATCGAGTAGAAGAACAACTACGTAGCAACCGGAATATCAACACATGCTTGAACTTGACAAAAAACGAATGGAATACATTCACATGAGTAGAAGAGCAACTAAGTAAGAACCGGAACATCAACACATGCTTGAATTTCACCAGAAACTAATGGGACACATTCACATGAGTAAAAGCGCAACTAAGTACGAACCGGAACATCAACACATGCTCGAACTTAACAAAGAACTCGTGGAACATATTCGCATGAGTAGAAGAGCAACTAAGTGTGAACCGGAACATCAACACATGCTTGAACTTGACAGAGAAGTACTGGGACACATTCACATGAGTAGAAAAGCAACTATGTAAGAACCAGAATATCAACACATGCTTGAACTTGACAAAGAACTAGTGGAACACATTCGCATGAGTAGAAGAACAACTAAGTAAGAACCGGAATATCAACACATGCTTGAACTTGACAAAGCACTAGTGGAATACATTCACATGAGTAGAAGAGCAACTAAGTAAGAACTGGAACATAAACACATGTTTGAACTTGACAAAGAGCTAGTGGAACACATTAACATGAGTAGAAGATCAACCAAGTATGAACCGAAACATCAACACATGCTTGAACTTGACAAAGCACTAGTGGGACACATTCACATGCATGAAAGAGAAACTAAGTAAGAACCGTTACATGAACCCATGTTTGAACTTGACAAAGCACTAGTGGGACACATTCACATGCATAAAAGAGAAACTAAGNAAAGAGAAACTAAGTAAGAACCGTTACATGAACCCATGCTTGAACTTGACAAAGAACTAGTGGAACACATTCACAAATTTCACATTAGTAGAAGAGCAACTAAGTAAGAACCGAAACATCAAGATATGCTTGAACTCGACAAAAAACTAGTTGAATACATTCACATGAGCAGAAGAGCAACTAATCAGGAACCGGAACATCAACACATGCTTCACTTTATAAAGAACTACTGGAACACATTCACATGAGTAGACGAGCAACTATGTAAGAACCGAAACATCAACACATGCTTGAACTTGAGAAAGAACTAGTGGGATACATTCACATGAGTAGAAGAGCAACTAAGTAAGGACTGGAACATCAACACATGCTTGAACTTGACGAAGAACTAGTGGGACACATTCACATGAGTAGATGCGCAACTAAGTCAGAACCAGAACATCAACACATGCTTGAACTTGACAAAGAACTAGTGGAACACATTCACATGAGTAGAAGAGCAACTAAGTGTGAATCGGAACACCAACAGACGCTTGAACTTGACAAAGAACTAGTGGGACACATTCACACAAGTAGAAGAGCAACTAAGTGAGAACCGGAAAAATAAATACTTTCTTGACTTGACAAAGTGAAGATTGAACTAGTGAAACACATTCATATGAGCAGAAGAGCAACTAAGTGTCAACCGGAACACCAACACATGCTTGAACTTGACCAAGTAAAGATTGAAGTAGTGGAACGCATTCACATCAGTAGAAGAGCAACTAAGTGTCAACCAGAACATCAACACATGCTTGAACTTGTCCAAGTGAAGATTGAACTAGTGGAACACATTCACATGAGTAGAAGAACAACTAAATGTGAACCAGAATATCGACATATGCTTGAACTTGACAAAGAACCAGTGGAACACATTCATATGAGTAAAAAATCAACTAAATAAGAACCGGAACATCAATACATGCTTGAGCTTGACAAAGAATTGATGGAATACATTCACATGACTAGAAGAGCAACTAAGTAAGAACCGGAACATAAAGACGTGCTTGAACTTGACAAAGAACTAGGGGAACACATTCACTTGAGTAGAAAAGCAACTAACCGTAACATCAACACATGCTTGAACTTGACAAACAACTAGTGGAATACATTCACATGAGCAAAAGAGCAACTAAGTAAGAATCGGAAAATCAACACATGTTTGAATTTGACAAAGAACTACTGGAACACATTCACATGAGTAGAAGAACGATTACGTAGCAACCGGAATATCAACACATGTTTGAACTTGACAAAAAACTAGTGGAATACATTCAGATGAGTAAAAGAGCAACTAAGTAAGAGCCGGAACATCAACACATGCTTGAACTTAACCAAAAACTAATGGGACACATTCACATGAGTAGAAGCGCAACTAAGTAAGAACCGGAACATCAACACATGCTCGAACTTAACAAAGAACTAGTGAAACATATTCACATGAGTAGAAGAGCAACTAAGTGTGAACCGGAACATCAACACATGCTTGAACTTGACAAAGAACTAGTGGGACACATTCACATGCGTAGAAGAGCAACTATGTAAGAACCGGAACAGGAACACATGCTTGAACTTGGCAAATAACCAGTGGAATACATTCACATAAGTAGAAGAGCAACTAAGTAAGAACCGGAACAGCAACACATGATTGAACTTGGCAAAGAACTAGTGGAATACATTCACATGAGTAGAAGAACAACTAAGTAAGAACTGGAACATAAACACATGCTTGAACTTGACAAAGAACTAATGGAACACATTAACATGAGTAGAAGATCAACCAAGTATGAACCGGAACATCAACACATGCTTGAACTTCACAAAGCACTAGTGGGACACATTCACATGCATAAAAGAGAAACTAAGTAAGAACCGTTACATGAACCCATGCTTGAACTTGACAAAGAACTAGTGNAAAGAGAAACTAAGTAAGAACCGTTACATGAACCCATGCTTGAACTTGACAAAGAACTAGTGGAACACATTCACAAATTTCACATTAGTAGAAGAACAACTAAGTAAGAACCGGAACATTAAGACATGCTTGAACTTGACAAAAAACTAGTTGCATGAGCAGAAGAGCAACTAATTAAGAACCGGAACATCAACACATGCTTGAACTTGAGAAAAAACTCTTGGAACACATTCACATAAGTAGACGAGCAACTATATAAGAACCGGAACATCAACATATGCTTGAACTTGACAAAGAACTAGTGGGATACATTCACATGAGTAGAAAAGCAACTACGTAAGGACCAGAACATCAACACATGCTTGAACTTGACAGAGAACTAGTGGGACACATTCACATAAGTAGAAGTGCAACTAAGTAAGAACCAGAACATCAACGCATGCTTCAACTTGACAAAGAACTAGTGGAACAGATTCACATGAGTAGAAGAGCAACTAAGTGTGAATCAGAACATCAACACATGCTTGAACTTGACAAAGAACTAGTGGAACACATTCACACGAGTAGAAGAGCTACTAAGTGAGAACCGGAAAATCAACACTTGCTTGAACTTGACAAAGTGAAGATTGAACTAATGGAACACATTCACATGAGTAGAAGAGTAACTAAGTGTGAACCGGAACACCAACACATGATTGAACTTGACAAAGTAAAGATTGAAGTAGTAGAACGCATTCTCATGAGTAGAAGAGCAACTAAGTGTGAACCGGAACATCAACACATGCTTGAACTTGTCAAAGTGAAGATTGAACTAGTGGAACACATTCACATGAGTAGAAGAACAACTAAGTGTAAACTGGAACATCAACATATGCTTGAACTTGACCAAGAAATAGTGGAACATATTTACATTAGTAAAAGAGCAACTAAGTAAGAACCGGAACATCAACACATGCTTGAGCTTGACAAAGAATTTGTGGAATACATTCACATGACTAGAAGAGCAACTAAGTAAGAACCGGAACATCAACTTGTGTTTGAACTTGACAAAGAACTAGTGGAACACATTCACATGAGTAGAAAAGCAACTAAGTAAGAACCGGAACGTCAACACGTGTGTGAACTTGACAAAGAAATAGTGAAATATATTCATATAAGAAGAAGAGCAACTAAGTAAGAACTGGAAAATCAACACATGCTTGAACTGGACAAAGGACTAGTGGAACACATTCACATGAGTAAAAGAGCAACTACGTAAGAACCGGAATATCAACACATGCTTGAACTTGACAAAGAACTAGTGGAATACATTCACATGAATAGAAGAGCAACTAAGTAAGAACTGAAACATCAACGCATGCTTGAACTTGACCAAGAACTAGTGGGACACATTCACATGAGTAAAAGCGCAACTAAGTAAGAACCGGAACATCTACACATGCTTGAACTTAACAAAGAACTAGTGGAACACATTCACATGAGTAGAAGAGCAACTAAGTGTGAACCGGAACTTGACAAAGACCTAGTGGGACACATTCACATGGGTAGAAGAACAACTAAGTAAGAACCGGAACATCAACATATGCTTGAACTTGACAAAGAACTAGTGGAACATATTCACATGTGTAGAAGATCAACCAAGTATGAACCGAAACAACAACACATGTTTGAACTTGACAAAGAACTAGTGGGACACATTCACATGAGTAAAAAAACAACTAAGTAAAAATCGTTACGTCAACCCATGTTTGAACTTCACAAAGAACTAGTGGAACACATTCACAAATTTCATATGAGTAGAAGAGCAACTAAGTAAGAACCGGAACATCAACACATGCTTGAACTTGACAAAGAACTACTGGAACACATTCACATGAACAAAAAAACAACTAATTAAGAACCGGAACATCAACACATGCTTGAACTTGACAAAGAACTACTGGAACACATTCACATGAGTAGACGAGCAACTACGTAAGAACCGGAACATCAACACATGCTTGAACTTGACAAAGAACTAGAGGGATACATTCACATGAGTAGAGGAGCAACTAAGTAAGAACCGGAACATCAACACATGCTTGAACTTGACAAAGAACTAGTGGAATACATTCACTTGAGTAGAAGAGCAACCAAGTAAGAACCAGAACATCAGCATATGCTTGAACTTGACAAGGAACTAGTGAAATACATTCACATGAGTAGAAGAGCAACTAAGTAGAACCGCAACATTAGCATGAGTGCTGGAACGATAAAGAGTCTGCTTACGAGTTAGGAATAGCAGCAGAAGTCACCGAACTGCTCAGAGCCAAGATAGATTCGTTCGTGGCCGAATCCATCGCATCCGCCTACGCAAACAAGTGGTTTGTCTTCCGAAAGCCCAATAAGACGCTCAGATGAATCCAGAATTTTTTCAGAAGCTAAATGCGGTAACAATCTGGGACGCGGGATCGCTTCCACAGGTCGATGTGCTGGCAGAATCTCACGCTGGCCGAAGCATTTACTCCTTGATAGATTTGTATTCAGGCTATGACCAACTGCCACTCGACGCCAGGGACAGACCGTGTACTGGCATGTACACCCCTGTAGGGCAGCTGCAGATGCAAGTGACCCCTATGGGCTTTACGAACGTTGTGGCAGAGGCACAAAGGAGGATGCTTACGGTAGTCGGGGACATGTTCCCGGAAATATACGAGCCGTATATAGACTACAATCCCATAAAAGGTGCACTGAACAAAGACGAGGCGGAGGTCCCGCCAGGGGTTCGGAAGTTCATCTGGGATCACCTATAGGATATCAAGGACCTACTCCAGCGGTTCCTAGTGTATAATATCACCGCAAGCGGACCAAAGAGCATCTTGGCGGTCCCGGAAGTGACCATACTGGGGTTTCGGTGTGGGGCCTATGGGATGAAACCTGACCCGACAAAGATGGATAATATCTTTCAATGGCCAACGCCCTTGCGCACCACAACGGAAGTACGAGCCTTCCTAGGGGTGGTTGGATTCTAGAGACTTTGCAAAAATAGCCGAACCCATCCGTGTGATGATTAGGGAAGGAGGGACTATGGAGTGGACCGAAGATAGGGAAGCAGCGGTTCAAACCCTCAAAGACGTCTTGACTTCCGATCAGGTCACTTTGGCAGCGCCCTGCTTCAACGACGAGGTAGGACGACCCTTTATCCTGGAAACCGATGGAGGACCATTGGCTGTATGAGGTGTTCTTATACAAAAGAGTGACGAGGGCAGAGAAAGACCTATTAGGTTCGAAAGCAGAACCTTGTATTCGGCCGAACGACGATACTCTCAATTCAAAAAGGAGGTCTTAGTCATCCTACATTGTCTCAAGACCTTTCAAGCCTTCCTATTCGAAAGACGATTTATCCTGAGGATCGATCCAACCAACGTCGCAGGGGCACTGAAGAACTATAAGCCTATAGACCCGACCGTTGGGAGATGGATAGGCTTTATTTGGCAGTTCGATTACAAGATCGAGCGAATTGCGGGACTCCAAAACAGGGTGGATGGGCTAAGTCGGGTCTGCATCACACCGGAAGGAATAGAGGATGCGGAACCAATCGATACCTTCTTAGAATATGAGGGAGGAACCCTCGCCGTGGATAATGAGATGACGAGTCCCGCCTGCACACCAGCGCAATTGCTGATCCAAACATTGGAAAGAGGGACGCCTGCCGTAGTTGCGAACTTAGGGAAGGACCAGTCACCACGATTAGACGCAAAGATGAGAAGGATTCGTGGGGAGCAACAATGAGGTCGAAAGAGGAGTTGATGGCAATGTTCGTTGAAGGAGGTCGGGATGCCGTGATGTGCTTAGTAGAGTCTTGGACACAAAAGGAACTGCGGTATTTAGTAAGTCAGACTCAGGAAAAGCGAGAGACGAACCAGGAGGGACAAAAATTTTTCCTCGCACAAATGTATGACGACATCTTTCGAGAGATCGGCCTGTTACTTATAGGGAACAAGCAGCCTATGGAACTCAGCCCCAAGGCAAGGGAGGAAGCTAAAAAGATTGTCCTGAGGAACGGTCACCTGTTCAAGAAGGAAGAAGGAATTGCACCTAGGCGAGTTGTATGCGGAAGGTCTAAGCAGTTGAACGTAATTCAGGCGATGCATGATGGACTAGTCGGAGGGCGTCGATCATCAAAAAAGACCCTTACAAAAATTGCACCACTTTACTTCTGACCAAGCATGGCAGGTATGGTGACTACGTACTGTCAAACGTGTCTGATATGTCAAGAAAGGAGTTTCGCGTTTATCTTTGAACCTCTTAGACCGACTCGGGTACTGGGGCCGGGGCATCTGGTCCGTCTTGACATCGCGGTCATGCCTGTATCAATAGACGGATACAGGTATATCTTGGATGCAAGAGATAACCTCAGTGGTTACGTAGAGGCAGTGACTCTTAAGAGAAAGACAGGGAAGGGAGTGGCCGACTGGATAGAAGACTTCTACCTAAGGCACCCCTTTGGTACCTACGTGGAACAGGCTAGATGACAATCCACACATATCTACAGAAGAACTAATCGCCACACGATGCCAACAGGTCCTTAGAAAAGAGGAAGCCTTGGAGGAGGTTGTCAAGCGAGTGATGGACAGTCGAATGAGGGACAAAGTGAGGTGGGAGCAGGTCAAGAATATCCGAAAAAAGCCGCTCCAGGTGAGGGAAATTGTACTAGTTAGGAATTCAGCATTGGAAAGCACATGGTCAGAACAACTGGAAAGGAGATTCAAAGGCCCCTACTGGGTCGTTAAGCGGGTGGGGCTGGACACATTTGAACTAAAGGATCTTGATGGTACAAGGCTAAAAGGGCCATTCCCGAGACAGACGTTTGTCAGATTTCTGAGTCGGGACCCGGTGGAGCAATGGTTGCAAGAAGCTCAGGATAAGGAAGCAGGGGAATTGACAATTTGAAAGGCAGGCAGCTGGGCCGTAATTCGGTACCGTCCCTCTACAAAAATGATTATGACCGCAGAGGTTGCTTTTGTTTGTGTCTTTTCTTTTTTTGGGAACATGGGTGACTGCGTGCGCTGAATATGGATGGGGTTGGGAACCTTGGACAATGTATCATAGTTTTGTGGGATAATGTTGGGGTTGCCTAAATGGGGTACCCACGGGCGAGGACAATGTACCATAATTTTTGTGGGCTAATGGGACCGCCCGCCTATGTTGTCACTCTGAAAGGACTACCAATCATGGGGATAAGCAAGGGTTTTGGGGAGTAAGCCTGCAAATTCGCAATGGGAGTGGGAGGGAATGTGTGTATATGGGGGCTGTCAGGTTTCTTTTTTGTTATGTATGCACATGACCAGGGAAAAAGAAAGCAGCAAGAAAGATAAGAATGGAATTCGAGAATGAGAACGACAGTAATTTCATCGACAGACCCAGCGGGGAACGAGGGACAAGACCAACCGGGAAACCGAGTACCAAAAAGAGAAAGCTGTATGTGGGATTTGACTTTAACTTGGTTGTCGGCCGGGGAGGAAGGAAACAGGGAACCAGGGGACCCTCACCTCTTAAGGAAGGGGAAAGGATATATACCCCATCTGAAACTTAAAGCGATAGGGAAAATGCGAGCCCAGGAAAAAGGCAGGAACCGGACAAGGGGGAGAGTCAGAGCCCTATCAGGGAAGGCGCCGAAAGTAGTGGACAACATGTATGACATGAGGACATATGTGATGAAAGGCCTCACCCCCATGAGCCAGAGGAACGTGAGCAAGAGGTTAGCCCCATTCGAGATAGCAGCAGCGACGAAAATGGGGAAGAGCCTAACAAAGTTATAGATATCAGCAGTGGGGAGGAGGCCGAAGAGGTCACAACGCCAATGAAAGAAGTACGATCAAGGGATGAGGATCCGGAGGATGAGAATGACAAATGGATATGAGAGTTCGGGCCTACTTGTAACCACTGGTTTGGCCAGTGGACTAGTATCATGAGGCATGACTGGGCATTGAAAGCACAGGAAAAACTGAGCAGGGGGGAAGAGATAACCCCAACAACCTTCCTCACAGAAGGGGCGGTTGTGGACTTACAAAGGACAAAAGGAGGATTCAGAGGGAATTAGATGTCCGGGCAAGGCAGGCCCAACGCAAGGCAACTGAGCAACCGGGGGGCAGTGGACGTGAAAGGGACTAGCTGTAGCAAAGCAAAAAAAAGGGGAGGGAACGGATACCCGGGACCGGCAAGGCTATGGTGTTGGATTTGCATTTCAATTTCGAGAAATAGACCACAATGGGACGGTTTCTGGCCTAGAAATGGCTAAGGATTGGGTAGCTAGTGCTACTTCGTATGAGTACTTGCTTCTTCAGAAGGACTTGAGGATCGATGAGCCTGAGGCTAGAGCTGTGAAAAGCCGGAAAAACAAAAGGGAAAGGGGCACCTAGATAAGACAAGATTGTGGTATTGTTTTTGCATTTGATATTTTTTTAGAAGAAGTCGCAACAAGACTGCTCGACGAGCTGGGGAGCACTGAGTAGCTAGTGCTACTTCGGATAAGTACTTGCTTCTTTGGAAAATGTGAGGGTCGATGACAGTGAGATGGGAACTGGGAATGGTTGACTCTGTTCTGGGAAAGCAAAAGGGCATGGGAATTGTCGAGATTGAAGAAAGTTTATGGCAAAAGAGTTCTGTGAAATGTGTACCCTCGGTCGAATGAGTCATGGCATGAGTCTTTGTGAGAGGTTAGGGGACCTATGGGTAAAGAGGCGCGAGGGATCCTCTTCCCTAGGAGCCTAATCCAACCAGTCGCAGACAAGTCAAGAGCAGCAAAGGGCATGAAAGGTCAGAGAGAGAGAAATAGTAATGGTACACACTCCCCTCGTTATGGTTGAACGACCGTGTGGGCTAGTGCTGCTTGGGGTTGCGAGCCTCAACCCGAGCACTAGACGCTAAGTCGGATGTATGCATGAACATGTGAATGATGTTGACACAAGACAAAGGAAAAAAACATGCATAAAACCCAAGAAGATGGTCACCTTCTAACCCTTGAGACAGAAATGGGATCCGTGTCCTCGAGGCCCACACCCTCGGGCGCTAACATTGAGATGTATAAGGACGGCCCTTACAAGACCGACCGATTGGAATGGATAAGAATAACCCTAACCAGGCTGTTCGAATTGAGAATGGAAAGGAATGGTCCTAACCAGTCTGTTCCACTTGAGAATGGAAAAGAATGACCCTAACCAGGCTGTTCAATTTGAGATTGGAAAAGAACGACCCTAACCAGGTTGTTCGGAAATTGCCCCTGACAAGGGTCATTTCTTTTGAAATAGGCACTGGGGTTCCCTGCAAGAATTGATTGAGAGATGTTGATTGAAAAAGAGTTGGAATGAGCACTATAAGACGGAAAAGTCCAGTGGGTCGGTCATTGAAATAGCCATGAGGATGGAGGGACCAGAGTGACGTGTTGGAAAAAGAAAGGCAGGATAAAGAAGAACGGGCCTCAAGACGAAAAGGGAATAGACCGTTGGGACAATCATAAAGATTGAATGTTTCAAATGTGGAAGTTGAGGATTGGAAGTGGGCCGACGGGTCGGCCTTGGAAAATAGCTATTGAAGAAGTGACCACCGGATCCGTCACGAGGGGTGGCCTTATTGATGAGAGGTTGTCGGACCAGCCATGAGAACCAACTATGAGATGAAAACAGCATTGGATTGAGTGATGAGAATTAGATATTGCATTGCATAAGTCAGGGGACCCTAGGCAATTTTGAAGAAAGGTCGTCGAGCCGACCATGAAAATGACATTGAGAAAGATTTTTCCTTTTCCCCTGGTCTCTGGCCTCAACAAGAGGGGGATACCGGTGCCTGCACCACGAACCCAAAACCTCTATCCTTCTAAGGGAAAAGTCTCAGCGCGACCTTTTCCTCTTAAAAGGGGATGAGGGTTAAAGGATCAAGGCACTTATCCCTTGGATCGGTGCGGGCCGTCCGGAATTAACTCCGACAATGAGCTCTGGTCGGGGAGTTCAAATTGCGCCTCATGCTGAGAGCTTAAACGTCAAAGGGTGAGAGAACCAAATCGGTGAGAGAGTCATTCTGATTCTAGTCTCCTTTGCTCTCTCCAACCACACGCCACACCATAGAGGGTTGGCATGGCCGTTCGGGTCGGACCTCGGCTGCCCGCATTAAGTTGGGCGGCACTGTCCAAGGGGAGGGGCCGGGCGAGGTACCGGGTGAAGTCCGCCACCACCATGAGGTATTGACACCGCCTCGCCGGAACATTACAACCGTTTCGGGACTAACCGCGAGGTCTTCGTAACTGCACTCGCGAATTAATAGAGAGCCCCAACTCTCTTGAAAGGAAGAGGCCGGATCCAGAAAAATTACCACTCGGGAGGAACGATTCGCGAGGGAAACTCTTACGGCTAGACGAGGCCCTGGGAGGCTGGGACTGGACCTACCTGCCGGATGTGAGGAAGAACCTCAGTAATGGTGCTCGCCGCGTAATAGCTAAAGGTCGGACCAAGTAGGAGGATGAGGCGCCACCCGTTGGGGAAGAACTGATCACTCTTCCTTTGTGAAGCAGATGGGCTTGTGTCCTTGACTGTGGTCGGTGGGCCAAAGGTCTGCGTTCCTCCGAGTGAGAACCGGTCGCGCGATGGGGACATCGCGTTTTGAGTGGGGGGAAGGTGTGTCATCTACCGTTGAAAAAGCATGAGGAAGAGAAAGGACTTGTGTAATTGGCTTTGCATGGGCTTGAGAAAAGGGCCTGACAAGATGCCAGAAAAGAAAGGACCTGTGGAATTGACTTTGCATGAGCTCGAGAAAGGGGTCTGGCAAGATGCCCATAAGATAAATGACCTGTGTAATTGGTTTTGCATGAGTTCGAGAAAGGGGTCTGGCAAGATGCCCAAAAGAGAAAGGACTTGTGTAATTGGCTTTGCATGGGCCTGAAAAAGGGGTCTGGCAAGATGCCCAGAAGAGAGGACTTCTGTAATTGACTTTGCATGGGCTTGAGAAATGGTCTGGCGAGATGTTCGGAAGAGAAAAGACTTGTGTAATTGACTTTGCATGAACTTGAGAAATAGTCTGGCAAGATGTTCGGAAGAGAAAAGACTTGTGTAATTGACTTTGCATGGGTTTGAGAAATTGTCTGGCGAGATGTTCGAAAGAGAAAAAAATTGTGTAATTGACTTGGCGTGGGCTCGAGAAAGGGGTCGGGCAAGATGCCCAGAAAAAATATGCACATGAAATAGACCACGCAATGCGCATGTAAAGATAATTAAGCCGGATGCAAGAAAGAGTGAAAAAAGGGGGGTGCATGCGAAATTGGCAGGACTAGAGAAAGGCAGGGCGAAATAGCCGAAGAGGAATGCATGTGAATTTGGCTTGAGGAAAGAATGACGGAAAACATGGATTGCACGGGCCGAAGGACCCAAATGGAAGAGGCATTGAAAATGACGGAAAACATGGATTGCACGGGCCGAAGGACCCAAATGGAAGAGGCAGTGAAAATGACGGAAAACATGGATTGCACGGGCTGAAGGACCCAAATGAAAGAGGTATTGAGAATGATGGTAGTTGAAAATGGATCTGGCTGGCATGAAATGAGAAGAGAGAGGCATGAAAGAGGTCTTTGACCCTCCACACCCTCCTCGGCCCCAAGGGGTGAAAACTAGAGGACACCCTACGAAAGGAACGGGGAAGAACAAAAAAAATCCTGGCAAGCTAATTACCCGTGACGGTCTCGCCCCACCCCCTCTTCCCCTCCGTGTACCCCCCAAGACTCCCTACTAACTAAGGATTGGTGCGCGATGAGGACATCGTGAATGAGTGGGGGGAATGTGTCGGGACCGGTGGGTCCCGAGACAAGTCTTGCCCATGGAGAGGCGGTATACTGCAAAATTGTGCACGGCAGAGAAAACCGGAGGCAGGAAGGAAAGAAAGCGTTGAGGTACTGGCACTAGGGGACGTGGAGGTTGCCCGGGTCGTCGGAGCCACGGGACCAAGGAAGGATTAGTGGAACGGCAAGCGGTGAGAGACCACAAGAAAACAACAAAGACGGTCGTTCCCCCGAGAAGGAGAAGGACCGCCGGAAAAGTGGTGTCGTGGGTCGCACGCCGCAAGGAGAGAAGATAGTAAGGTGCCGGTGCGTGAAGTCGTAACCCGGGCCAAGAGGGTCACCGGGGTGCAACGTCAAAAAGGCCAAGGAGTCGCGGGCCAAGTAAGAACCCGCGTCCGGGGAGAACGGCGCATGGGGCATGAGAAGGACAAAGGGAAGGAGGCCGCCATAAGGTGGAAAAATGATAAGGTACCAGGGACCACCGGCGGGACAAGTACCGGCGGGACCACCGGCAGGACGAGTACCGGCGGGACCACTAGCGGGACTAGTGTCGGGCACTAACGTGGAAAAGTGGCGGGGACTTGTGAAGTCCCAAGGAAAAATTATAGCGTGTCATGAGGCGCAAATAATTAACGAAAGATGCACCGTCAAGATCAAGGATCTTAACGACCAAGAATATTAGCACCACTAGCATGAGCGCTAGTGGGAGCAAGCGGGAGGGCCAAAAGAAAAGGAGAAGTCAAAGAACATAGATGTAGAGGCATGGGAGCAATCCGGAAAATCCCGGATTGACCTCCCCCAAGAAAATGGAGCCAGAAGGGACTCCATGATAAAATTAGGCCTCCCGGAGAAAATCGGAATATGGGGGTCTACCGTTTGGAAGAGATAGAGGCAAACGGAGGCTCCCATGGGCATGGAAAAACCACAAGTGCAGTCCGAGAAATGACGGACTGACCCTTGAGCATGGGAAGGGCCAAAACTAAGAGGAAGAGCTTAGAAAAGGGCCTTAACGGCTAGTTGACACTTGGCATGCAAATGGAAAAAGAAAAAGAAAAAGAAAAAGAAAAAAAAAAAAAAAAATGGGAAGTGAGAGAGGATGAGTGAGTTGGCCGTCAGTAGGGACTGCAGCAAGTAGGGACTGGCAAGTCCGTACTGTCCGGAAGTGGAGAAAAAAGAAAAAAGAAAAAAAAAAAAAGGAAAAGAAGAGGAAAAAGTCAAAAGGACACTAACAGCTAGGAAGATTCTGACGACCGGCCGGTCACCCGGACGTCATGCCCGGGCAGGTCCGACGTCCGGGTCACCCGGTCGTGTGAAAAAAATAGCCTAAATTTTTTAATTTTTTTTTTGGGTTCAGGGGGTTGTTTTGCGCATTGGGAGATATGCACGAATCCGGGGTCATTTAGAATTTTAGGGATTTCGGGATTTGGGGGGTTGGGGGGGGGGTCAGGGTGGGTGAGGAGGGATGCAACACACACAGCACTCACACAACATATACAACACTCACGCAGCATCCACACACAGCACTCGCAGCACACACAGCACTTACACAGCATCAACGCAGCAACCAACGGGAGGCACGCAACACGCACAGCACTCACGCAGCATACACACAACACACGCTACACTCGCACAGTACACAGCACACGACAAAAGGCACGCAACACACACAACACTCACCCAACACTCACAATGCATCCACACACCACACATAACACACGCACAACACACACAGCACACACAGCACACACACAATATGCACACACCAGTGACACCACACACACAACACGCACAAAAACACAATGCTGACCATTCTTTAAACTGACTCAGTTTGATTGCTCAGTCCTCTCTCTCTCTCTCTCTCTCTCTCTCTCTCTCTCTCTCTCTCTCTCTCAGCTACTAACTCCATTCGTTTTCGGAATCACAGGCAGCGTCGCCATCATTGTTGTCATCCCCCGAAGTCTCGTCGTCGTCATCATCTTCAAGCACATTTCGTGTCTTCTTTGACTTCCGCCGTCATTGTGGTCTTCTGGGAGGCAGTTCGGCCGGTGGACAGACTGTCTCAAGTTGAGCTTTCCGAGGTCTTCCCCGACCCCTCTTCGGTCCAGCGGTTGTTGCGGTCTCTTCTACCACCTTTCTCTTCCTGCCCACTGTGCTCTTGTCGAGGTTGTCGTGTTGCAGGTCGTCAATCAACGGCGGGAAGTCCGGCTGGGACTGTTGAGAAGGCACAGCGGGAGGGGGGGCTGAAGTGCTTGCATGTGGTCGCCTTTTAGCCACATCTGGCCTTCTCCCTTCATCACGACAGTCCTTGTCGTCGGTTGAGTGAATGTGCGTGTGGGGCAAGTCCTCTGTTGGGTGGTCTCCACATGCACTTGCTGTCGCTGCCGTTTCAACGTGTTCGCTGTTGGCCACAGCTGGCGCAACTCCGACTGCTGCCCCGCATCCTTCCCCGCCTGATCCTCCCCCGATTTCCTCCGTTCCTTTCTCCCCAGTCCGTCAGTAAACAGCAACACGTCTCGCTGCATCCTCCTCGATACGCTGATTCACAATGACGCGATCTCTCTTCGCAAGCGCTTGTGCCATCGCTCTATCCGCCTCATCGTCATCATGTGCGGGAAGTTCTCTGTCTCTATTTCGAGGTACCAAGAACTCGAGGTCACTATCAAAGTGACCTGTTTCCGGTCTCAATGTCAGAGCGTCTGCGTCCTCGTCGTGGTCGTCATCGAAGTCGTGATCTGACTCCACATCCGAGCGCAGACCAAAATCCATGTCCTTATCCCGATCCTCCTCTTCTTCGTCCTCTCCGTACTCTTCTTCTTCCGCCCACGCTTTACCCTTCGCATCGGCCGGAGCTGCCGGGGACTTCTTCTCTTTACTTTGCTTCCCTTTCCCCCTCCAAACCAAATCCTCGCCATCATCGCTGTTGTCGCTAGCGTTGGAGTCGTCCACCCTCCCGACCTTCGGAATCCTCCCTTGAGGAGCTTTCCTCAGACAATCCCTCCGAGCCACCTCGTCCGCTGTTGGCTGCACGTCGTCGGGAAGAATATCAGGATCTGGAACTGTGGAGGTGCATCTACACCAAAGAAGTCGGCCCACATGTCGATGAAGCCCCCCGCCTTCCTCTTCTTCACCTTCAACAGCCGAAGGTTCCAGTGCACATAAACTAGCTTGTTGATTGTGTCATTGGACAGCTGGTTTCTCCTCTTCTTATGGATGAGGTCCAGCGTCGACCAGTTGCGCTCGCATGGTGTAGCCGCGCTCCACATCGCGGTCACACGCGCAGCAATGCGCTGCAGTTTCTCACGACTCTTCCTATGGCATCCCCACCAATCTGATGTGGTGCGCTTGTCGAGGTTGGAGTCACACTTAGCGAAATCAGTCTAGAAATTGTCCTGCTTCTCGAGGGGCAGGCTCGAGTTGCCCTGTGGCTCTTTGTGGAATGTCTTCAAGTCATCCCACAGGTCGAGATGCTCCTTGCAACCCCATGTCGCCCCGTCTTCGCATTGTGACAACAGAAAGTTCATGGCATTTTGCAAAAGCGGGGACTTGGGGTCGTTCATCCAGCGAGGGTCCCGCTTGGATGGATTGAAGACGGAGTTCGCTGCGTGCACTGGCTGGCGCATCATTTTGCAGCGCCTCCCCACCTTCTTCGCGATGGACTCCCGCCGCGCAGGTGTCAAGCTGGGAATGGCGGCAATCTTCTTTATCAACGCCTCCTCAAAGCCCCACAGTGAATATGGGGCAGTGCCGCTCTTGTCCATCTTTCGCAAGAGATCATGGACTGGGGACATCACATCCATTGCTGCCTCCACCTCCCTCCACCAATCATCAGAGCGGACAGTCATGTAGACTGTGTCAGCAGTGGTGCGCTTCTTTCTCGAAGCCCACTTCACGTCCAACCACCCTCCTACCATCATTGCCTTCAAAACCTTCTTCCTGTCTAGCAGCCTCTCCAACATCATGTACACCGAGGCGAAGCGCACCTCCGTGGGCATGATGAGTGTCCTCGTCCTCTCCATCTCCGAGCAGTCAAGGAACAACTGCGTCGTCTTGTGATGATTCCAGATACACTTCACTATCGTCTTGCCCCTCTTGTAGAGGTCATAGACCCATGGCTCGTCGCTGATCCCCTTAAGAAGCAAGTTCAGGCAATGTGTGGCGCACGGAACCCACGGAATCCGTGAAATGCTTCGATCTGTTCGCCGCCTCAACAATCTGGCTGCATGTTTGTTGACCTCCGCGTTGTTCGTGCACAAAGCGTTCACTCTGTGCACTCCAATCTCGCGGATCACACCCTCCCATAATTTCGCCAACGCAATCGCTGTCTTCTTCCTCTTCGACATGTCGACAACCTTCAGCAATACTGCTCCGGCCTCGCCAGCAGCAATGAAGTTCATGACGGGCCGGAACTTGCGATCCGTGCACCCATCCGTGATGAGTGTGCACCCAGTGATATCCCATGTCTCCATGACCGGCCTCATCGCCTCTCGCGTCCGCTCGTACGCGACGTCGAGGACCACCGTCGCCATCTGCATTCTATTGGGCATCTTCACTCTCTGTTTCTTCTCCCTTAGCTCCAAGTACAGTTCATGCAGCTCCTGTGTCTTCTCCCCCGTGACGTAGTTGAATGGAGCCCCATGCTCGTACAAGTGGAACCCCCAGGCGATGTCCAAGCGCTGCTGCGATGAGTTCTCAGTCCAACGTCTAATAGAAGCTTGCTTCAAGTTCGCGGATGGCCTTTGGGTCGCTGATTCGCTGCCTGACCGGTCTTCCGCTCTCTCACGCCCGACGTGTCTGTCATCCGTCACCATGCCGAGACCGTCCCGACTGTCGTCGATGGCCTCTCTACCGGGAGCAGTTGGAGGCAACATAAACTCTGCCAAATTGTCCGTGTCGACGTGCTCTAACACCGGTTGTGGATCTGCTCCGTCAGCAATGTTGTTTTCCAATCGGTACAGCTGTATCATTCTTCGTGTGATGGGGCAATCGATCTTCGCCCCCTTGCTGGCGAGGATATGCTACATCTCCCCGGTCCTCTTCGCACATGGTTCCCTTTTCGCCGTGAAATGCCCGACGACACGTGTCTAAGATCCACTCCACACCCTGCCACACAACTTGCACTTGTGCCAATAGTTCGCATAACCTTTGGGTTCCGTCTCCTGTCTGCGCAGAACCCATCTAAATGCTGGTTTTGTCTTCTCCAACTCCATCTGTTTCGAATCTGCTGCAGGGTCAAATGGCGGTTTCTCATGGGTGACCTTGGCCTTGCCCTTGGCCTTCCTGCCGCCTTTGCCCTTGCTGCCACCACCTGCCTCGCTGCAACATGCGTCGTTGCTGTTCGACGGCCCGCATGAGGAAGACATGTCGTCCAGGCAGAAGAAGAAGAAGAAGAAGAAGAAGAAGAAGAAGAAGAAGAAGAAGAACGATGAGGAGGAGGTTGTAGAGCAGCGGAAATGGAGGTAATGGTGCAGGGAAATGATGGTGCAAGGGGGGCAGCGAGGTTCTCGGCCTCTCTCTCTCTCTCTCTCTCTCACACACACACACACACACAAAGTTACACACACACACACACACACACACACACACACACACACACGACGATAGAGGGAGGTGGTGATGGCAGGGGAGAAGTGGCGATGGTGCAGGGAGGTGGTGATGGGAGGAGAGA
>BFEA01000141.1:1124314-1144222 GCA_003427395.1 Chara braunii
TGTCATTTCATGCATTTGGGTGAGTTCTACTCACCCAACTCTCACTTTCTCTTCAATTTTCCACTTGGATGTAAATCGCAACTTTAGTTCTTGATTATCTTGATGTTTAGATGATGATTAATGCTAGATTTGCCTGAATCTTCACTCTTATGTAAATCGTTACTTTTCCCCTCGTCATTTCATGCATTTTGGTGAGTTCTACTCAACCAACTCTCACTTTCTCTCCAATTTTTCACTTGGATGTAAATCACAACTTTAGTTCTTGATTATTTTGATATTTGGGTGATGATTAATGCTAGATTTGCCTTAATCTTCACTCCTATATAAATCGTCACTTTCCCCTTTGTCATTTCATGCATTTCGGTGAGTTTTACTCACCCAACTCTCACTTTCTCTCCAATTTTTTACTTGGATGTAAATCGCAACTTTAATTTTTGATCATTTTGATGTTTGGGTGATGATTAGTGCTATGCATTTGGGTGAGTTTTACTCACCCAACACTTACTTTCTCTCCAGGATGTAAATCGCAACTTTAGTTTTTGATCATGTTGATGTTTGGGTGATGATTAATGTTACATTTGCCTTGATCTTCACTCCTATGTAAATCGCCACTTTCCCCCTTGTCATTTCATGCATTTGGGTGAGTTATACTTACCCAACTCTTACTTATCCTCAAATTTTCTACTTGGATGTAAATCGCAACTTTAGTTTTTGATCATCTTGATGTTTGGGTGATGATTAGTGCTAGATTTGCCTTAATTTTCACTCCCATGTGAACCGCCACTTTCCCCCTTGAGTTTCCATGCATGAGAGTGAGTTCTACTCACTCTACTCACAATTTCTCTTCTTCTCTCCAATTGGGTGCAAATCGCAACTTGATCTCTTGCATTTCCCAGCATTTTGGTGATGAAGTAGTGCTTTATTAGACTTAATGTTCACTCCTATGTGAATCGTCACTTTCCCCCTTGAGTTTCCATGCATGAGAGTGAGTTGTACTCACTCGACTCTCAATTTCTCTTCTTCTCTGCACTTGGGTGCAAATCGTAATTTGATTTCTTGTATTTCTCAACATTTTTATGATGAGTAGTGCTTGATTAGCCTTAATCTTCACTCCCATATGAACCGCTGTCGAGTGTATCGGTCCGGCACCGCACCAGGGCAGCGCGGGACCCTCCCGGCGGCGTCACGCAGGAGTTGGTTTAAATCCTTCGTCGGGAATGTACATGGAACTTCCGCAAGCCACTCCGGCCGAGTGCGTCAGCCATACCTCCCGCGAGCCCCTACGACAAGATAGGGTCTACACGAGGCACGACTTACCTCCACCTTACGGAAATTGTCACCTCCCTTCGGTGGGCGTATTCCCGCCGAGCTACCAGTCCACAGTACGAAAGCTGATCAGTTGCAATCGCAGAGGTGGACCAGCCGAGGGCGTTTCTCGTTCGTTGTAGCAGAGGGGGTACGCGCGGTAATACGCCTCTATTGGACCCCCACGCGAACCGACATCTGGGGGGGCTGTGGTCCCAAACGCGACTCGTCGTCGGTCGACTAGGACGCATCCCACACACCACGCGCACACCACTTTACGAATCACAAAAATAAAACGCACACACACACATACGAAACGACACAACACAAACAACTCGGCTACGCTCCTAGCCCCTCGGTAGCCAACCCATAACTTTTCGATGCGGAAAATCAGATAGGCGTCGCGCGCGAGACTTGATATAAAACCGCGCGGACGCAGGGCTAACTCATATCGACTCGCAACGCAACCGTAGGCAAGCAGTCACTATGATGACGTACTATATAGTGCCCATAATCAAGCGGTCCCTCATGGATCCGAGTACCGCTTATGACACTCAGGTGTCAGACTCGAAGTGTTGTGAGGGTCAAATTTATCACAATATTGCACGACTGAAGGAATAGTCGCGCAGCCGCCGCGAGACCTCCGACCTTTGGTCTGAGCGTCTCGGTAGGCAAGGCAAATAGGCTCTGCACGGGGGCAGATTCCTTCCCTGCAGAGTCTGGGGCTTGGGATATCCTGAACAAGGACCTTGAATCCCGGCCCAGGACCAACGTCCGACTATAAAACTCTAAAAAACAAAGGATAAGGGGAAGTCTCATTCCCCTCGAAAACACAATCTGTTTAACCCTTACACGCGGTCGTTGTAGGCCGCATGAAACACTCAAAACATATGTATGTACATATATAAATAAGGGTTATTAATATAGGACGATCACTTCTCACAGTCACAGTGAGTCTCCTCTCAACCATATACATATGCATGTAAGCGCGGGCAATTAAATCCAAAGTCCGAATCACCAAACATACCTGCAATCACATCAAAGATCCAACCAAAAAGTCCATGCACTACACAGGGTCAACTTCAACCATCCTCCGCACTCACACCCTTTGCTTTTAGTCATACAAGCCTCACTTTTGTGCAATTTCTCAAAATAAAATACTCAGTACTTTTCTTTAAATGACCATTCAAAATAAAGTCCGGGTGAAAACACAACAAAACAATTCAAATCACAAGACTAAAGCCTTTAGGTTCAGTGACAGGAACGGATTGGAGTTGAATCGTAAACCGATGAATCGGCAACCGACCTGTTATCTGTGATAACAGAAGACGATCCTCGTAGGATCAACCTGAATCTAGCCCAAATCCTGAATCAATCGGTCTAGAGGACCTGTAACACAAGACAGGTCAATCCCCAGGCTAAACCTATACGTCCATGAAGAATAATCCCCATATCACAATCTCACTCGAATCATCCCAGTTAATTTAAGCCGGAGTCTACCGCTAAGCAGTGCCCAAAGCAAAGGTAGACCCTGGCATAATCTCCCCTATACAGAGTGGATCGCCAGAATTGCCAACTGTCAAAATATAATCTATCTCCTTTAAACTAAGAAAATTTCGGCACCGCTTCCCATAGGGAAAGTGCCTTTTCAGAATTTATATCAGCCCAAATATGAAAACAGGAATTGTCTTTGACTTTCCAAAGTCCAATTTTGTCTAACTCCCTGAATTAGCAAAAATTTGGGCAGCACTTCTTTTAAAAAATGAGACTTTTCAGATTTTTACTAAGTCATATATGAACTTTAGACGAGTTGAACTTTTGAAAATTCAAAATTTGGCTAACTCATTGGATTTGCAGAAATTTCGGCAGCGCTTCCCGTAGAGAAAGTAGCTTGCCAAACTTTATACAAAGCCAAGTATAACAAAAGATCTCAGAAAATGCGAGAATTGATCTAAGCAAAAATAAAGTTAGCTCAGAAAATACAGAAATTGAGGTTACTCCTATCGCTCTAGCACGCAGCGAGCAACTAAAGCAACTACCTGCCAAACTGAAACTCGGACCAAGTAGTAGCCTCACTCAGTCACATGCAGGCCAAACCACAAAGGTAAGTACTCTCACCATCCCAAGTCAACCTGAACAAACAATAGTTCATGATCTTTCAATGCTTTATCCCCTTATACCCAGCTTACATAAGGCATAAAGTCAGGACACCCAAACTTATGGAATGTACCTTACTTAGCTAGGTATAAAGTCAGGTCACCCAAACTTATGGAATGAGCCTAACTTAGCCGAAGTATACACAAACACGGGGCACAACAACTTTTCTCTTCTTTGGGCATATGACTAGGTCATTCTAGTCGCCCTGAACTGTTTAATAGCCAAGTTATATATATATATATATATATATATATATATATATATGAATTTAATCTTCCAAGCGGGCGTAGGACTGGGCCATTCATCTTAGAAACAATGCTCAGTTATACTTTTAGTTGTACTCTCTTCAAGTTGTGATAGGCCATAGTCAGACCACCTAAACTTATAAAGCAGTCTGATTAGCTCATTCATAAGTAGAATAATAATAGAGTATAGCCAAATTATAACCTACAGGTTCCAGCATGTGCGAGGCTTTGAGTCAGACCACCTGAACTTACAGAACAGTCTGACTTTCTCCCTGATTCGTTTCTCTCTGATCCAATCTGTGCGTGGCATTGGGCTATACCAAGTGAACTTACAGAACGGCCTGCCCTTTGTCGAGTTCATTTCCTCAAAATACAGCAGGAAGAGGCTGAGCCACCTAAACTTATAGAACGGCTCAAGCCCCCTCGTTCAGAACCAAATAAACAGAGAGCACTCAAAACAACCAAGGCAACCAAGACACCTGAACTTACAGAACGCGTTTGACCCCTGAAAAGTCATCCAAAGTCATCCCTCCCAAGTCAGAGCAGTCAGGCCACCTGAACTTATAGAACAGCCTGACCCTCCATGCAAACCCACAGCACTGGGTCTCCCCAACCTTATGGGGACTTCCCAACCACCAGAGCAATCACATCCCCTATACTTATAGAAGGGTCTGACGCTCCACTCAAGTCAAAAATAAAACATAGCGCTGAGTCTCCCCAAACTTATGGGGACCTCCCAGGCTTAATGACCCAGTCAGCCTTCCTGCAAACTGCTTCCCATCCTGCCCTTTCCCAGATGCAATCTCTATTAAACAGTCTGCTTTCAGTCAATCAATAAAACCGAAACTGAGTTTGCATGCATTCCTTTACTTAGTCTGTGGTTTAAGTCTTGAAAGTCAAACCAAAGTCAACGTAGGGATGCACGCCATATAGTCAGTCAAAACACGACAGGCAGTACAGATAGGGGTTACAACTGGGTTTATATAAAGGGAAGGCAATGGTTACCTCTCAGTTCCCCGCCTCCAGAACTCCCTCTGAGTTCCGGCAGAGCTCCCGCAATCGGTGGGTTGACTCCCCACAGAGTGTTGTTGCGGTCCTACGGGTTGCAATCCCGCCTACCGCCTTCCTCTCAGAGCCAAATAGACTAGACTTAGATTAAGAAGGGCAGAAGAAGAAGCTTTCAGTCTCTCAGATCTAAGGAGGGTGCTCTCAGACTCGCAGGAGAAGGCCTTGTTATCTGGATGCGCCTAAGGGCCCTGCAATGATGGCCAACTAATAGCTTGATCCAGATCCGTAGCCAAACTGTTGAAGTCAACTCCCTGATGACCTCCCAAATCGCAGCACTAACCCCCTACTCGTCCGGTCTGACCACCTCCCTTAGCCTCAACACCTCACCTTCAGCCCAACCGCGGCCGCACGGCGGGCTATTTCAGCTGGCCACAGCCTACGGTAGTATGCTGTAATGTGTCGTAACCAGCAGCAGGCGGCAATTCGCAACGATGGTTTTCAGCAATAGCACCAGTCACCAATAGTCGCAGTCTGCGCGCAGCCTTACACAGTGTACTCAAGCATGGCCCGTTATGACTTTAGCAGGGTACAATACCGGTCTCAACAGCTGGGTGCTGGGTCACAGTCAGTCATGTTGCCGACACCCAGCATCCCGGCACGACTCATGCATCCGGCCTGCCCCCTCTCCTCACGCGACAGTATGAAAGAGTGAATCAGCCAGTAAGCGAGCATTCACGTTTTCGCAGTCCACCTGCAGTTACCTCACTCGATACAGTGAGCGGCACTTCTGACTAAACGAGTAAGCCCTCGTTGTCGCTGCTTGCCTCCAGTTGCTTCGTTGGACAGGCTGGGCAGCACCCGGTAGACAGGTAGGTCCTACGCCCTTAGTTCACTGCTCCATGCCGCCCATCATGCATACAACGTAGGCCAAGAATGCGTTTACACTGCTGCAGCTGGCCCCGTTCTGCACAGGCTGTTATGAGTAATGACACACCGGCTCAGGTGGGTCTTCTGACTTCGCGGCCAGCCTCACGCCCTCACCAGTAGGTCCATTCGCTAAGACGCACAGCACTCCGCTCCGCCAGTAAGCCTCCCTCTTCGCTCCTTGCGTGCAACGCTGGTCCAAAATTCGGATGAATCTTCTACTAAAGCACGAACAGATTCATTCATATCTTCACATCGCCTCTCCCTCACGCAGCCCCTATCGCTGACGTAGCCTGGCTCGTTACTTCAAACGCGGAATCTGATGTTGCCATCAGATTCGCCCCACCTACAACTCCCAGATTCAAGTCTCCATTCACCCATTGTCACTAAGGAACGGGCGCGATACAAGTCATCGCCCCCCCCCATCACTCCTCACTCTCCCCGACACTCCCTCTTCGTACCAACTTCCTTTCTACTAACTTTCTATCCCATCTGACTTCATAGTTGAACTCGCTCGGGTCCAAAACCCCGGGATCGACTTCTCCCCTCCTCAAAGCGGTCCCCTAACAACCGCACTCCGTACTTTGCTCCGCCACCACCCTTTTTCAACGTGCATGTACTTGGCGCGATCCGTCGTCCAGGTTCATGCCACCATTTCCCTTTCCTCGCGCACTAATTTTCCCAGCTAACTCCTAACCTACTAACTCTTCTCCTAAACTAACCGCACCATCGAACTCGCCCTATCAAAAACTTCGGATTCGGCTTTTGGTTCGCCGAAATCCGTCACGAATCAAGGTTGTCATGCACTTCCCGTCTTCATCCCTCCATCCGCCATAGCCCCCGGCGCAAGCCCTTTCTTACTAATCTTTTATCCTACTAGATTTCGTCTCTTTCTAATCATACCATTCAATTCGCCCCGTCAAGAAACCCCGACTTACTACCTTACCTCGCTCAAATCCATCGAGGATTGAGCGAGATACAGATTTCCTACCCCGGCTATCCCTCTTCCCGACACCTCTCCGCTATACCTCCGCGCGGAGCTTTTCTCACTAACCTTCCCTTATACTCACTGTCTACGAAAACTAACTCTATAAACCGATGCGTCATCCCTTATAACCTCCACTCCGCATCTCTCCGCGCCTGATTCAGTTGAGAATCCAGTGCGTTATCACTTATCCCTCCCCCACACTCACCTTCTTCTCCAGCCATGCCCGCCTATGCCAACTCCGATTTCACTTGCAGGCATCACATGCCACTTCACGTTCAGGTGCATCCTTCTTTGGCTTTTCTTGGCCCGACAGCCCCTGATGCAGCCTGGCCGGCCTCTTCGCCCCGCCTTGCCCCGCTGCTGCTTAGCGCAGCGTCCCAGTTACTCCACCCGGTGCCCTTCTCCTTCCGCACGCCTTACCTTCGCAGCCTGCTCTCCGCTCTCCCACTCGCCAGCCTCCCTACCCCAGCACCCTCTCCGCACACTGTCCCGTGCTTTGCAGCGGCGCACGCCGGCACAGACAGGGTGTTGTGGTAATCGAGGACTTCGAGGTCCTCTAGGGAGTGTGCGACCATCCTCCTGCCGTATCAACGGTATTACAACGCCCGCCTATGCTCATCCTCCGGCCCTGCCACCAGCTCCTTCCATAGTGCTCTATCCCCTGCCTACTCGCCCGACACTAAGCAGAGCCTATTGATACTCATAGGGGGAGGGGATCGGAGGGAAGGCACAGTGACTGACCCATCGGAGAGGCCGACCATGATGTTACCGGCTGACTCCTGGCCGATACCGCCCACCTGCCGCAGCAGGCATTACACCTGCCGGCTGGTGCGGCTCCTGCGAGTTCCCTTACCGGAGGCTCGGGCCCGAGCATGGCTGTTACGGGGGCCCTGGCGAATACAA
Organism: Chara braunii; assembly: GCA_003427395.1. NCBI lineage: Eukaryota > Viridiplantae > Streptophyta > Charophyceae > Charales > Characeae > Chara > Chara braunii. The sequence goes on from BFEA01000141.1 coordinate 1,131,845, forward strand.
CCACCCCTGCGCAACCTTATCGGACCCGAAACGTAGGTCATATACATCCTGCCCTACCGCGCCGTGGTGGCCATAAAGTCCAACGTTGCATCCGAGTCAACGGAACGCCGGAATATAAAAATTAATAGCAATAAAATAATAAGAAGTTTTATTCATAACTTTTAATCGTCAAAATGTGGCGAACGGGGGAACGAAAATGTTAGCCCCGCTCTAACGCCACCGATGGCAAAACCAAAGGGGATAGCCCCGCCAGGTCCTCAACCCCTCGGTCCCTTCGCGCCACTCTGATATTCCCGCATCGTCGTCGCTTGTCCTCAATCCCCGAATCTCCTTGAAGAAAAAATATATATAAATGTATTTGGCGCAGGCCCCTAGCCAGGGGGGTCTTCAGCCTCCACGACAAGCTGCCACGTGGCATTGCAGATGGCCACGTGTTGCTATCGTGTTGGCCAATGCTCGCTGCTGGGGGGGGGGAGGGGGGGTACATAGCTGGCACAACACCTCTTCAACACCAGCGTGCCGCACTACAAAACCATACACACACTGTGGGCAGTGCATTATGGCAGCAGCTACGCACGTGCATAGCCAACAGCTGCCCAGGTTCAAACCCTGGCAGCAACATGCATCCCGGATCTTGATATAACTAATCCGGGAGCGGGGCAGGGCAGTGTGGGCACGTGGCGTGTGCGTGTGCAGTGACCTTGGTCTTGACGCTTCTGCGCACGCGTAATAATCACCGTCTTTCTTTTCTCGCCACGTGTGACTTCCTCCTTGCTGCGCACTTCGTCACACTTTTCCGCTGTTTCTCGCTGAAACGGTCGGAAACAGCCAAAAAACCATGTGTCGGGTTTTGCAGTACTTCCTGCTATGCGGTGTGGTGGTGGGAGCGGGGAACGTTCCCGCTCTGATACCAGTGTGGCGGACTCAACAAGTGTGGTGCTCCGCCTAGGATAGAGATGGAGATGGAAGATGAGAGTGGAGCAAGATGGCACCACGCAACTCCCACGTGAGACTCCAACGCACGTACTCCAAAATGTGCGAATGTAGAATGATCCAAGATACAGACTCTGGCTGGGGATACCCTAGAGGACTTACTGGACTGGACTGGACTGGCTGGTACCGGCAGAGACACCGGCCTGGACTGGACTACCCCGAATACAACACAGGCCTGTGAGAACAGGCCAAGGGGCTGGTCTCACAGGCCAACCAGAGGTCCGCTACACTAGTCGTCTGGAGCATTGGCGATCTGGTACTTTTGTTGATCACATGGCGCAATCGCTCCAACGCTCCACCGTCGTCGGTTGCTGGCCTCGATCCCCGTACCTGCCACATGAAATTATAATAACGTGACCAATAGTGTTAGGCCCAACGCTGACATCAACAGTCGCAAAACTCCATATAAACGGATGTCGCGCGGCGAGTGAGCCTTCCGGAACACACCAACGCCTCGCCTTTATTTGCCGACCAAACGTAGAGCCATCGAAACTCAACTCCTGTCACGTGATAGGCCTGATGCCGCTTATAGTCGCCACATGCACCAGCAACCGAACTGACAAAAGAAAACTAATATCTGTTAATCCGAGATTAATCGAAACATAAGAAAGTGGTCAGCGATTCGGTCGCCCTTATAGTCATCAAATAAGAAAATATCACACGCGCCTTCAAATTGCGTGCCCACACAGTCTCTACTCCCTTCAAACAGTCTCACACTTTTAGTCACATAAAGAAACCTGGCCGCAGCTCACGGGGCGCTCCCAACTTTCAATTCAAGATTATTTTATGTCACTTGCAAAAATCAGGGCGGATACCCTTGTAAGGGTATTCGCGCTGAGAACGGGCGTCGGGCTTCACGCACGGCCCACGCTTACTTGTCACGTACTATGCTAACCCCGAATTTTACCGTACTTCTTCCGGTACAGGAAAAATCACCCACGCCTTAAATTAGTGCACCCACATACCCTCTAATCTCACCTTGCGCACCTCATAGTTCGACTACAAAGAGTCGAGAGTGGGGTGTGTGATACTTACGTAAGCTCCAATTTTTTTATATAATTTTATGTGCAACTTGTGCGGAGTGCAAATTCACGAGTGAATACCCTTGTAAGGGTATTCACGTCGACAACGCTACGCCGGGTGTATTCATGAGTTGATTGTGACAGCAAGTCATAATGGGATGTGATGAAAGAAATCGCAGGCAGAAAATTGCGTAAGACGGTCACCTTCTACCCCCCCCAGTGAAAGATGGGATTCGTGTCCTCGAGGCCCATCCCCTCGGGCACTGCCAAAGGAATGGGAATAACCCGTGAAAATGTTATTCGACTTGAAATAGCAAAGAATGACCCCTGAAAAGGTTGTTCGACTTGAATTAGCAAAGAATGACCCCTGAAAAAGTTGTTCAACTCGAAATAGCAAAGAATGATCCCTAAAAAGGTTGTTCGACTTGAAATAGCAAAATCGCCTCTGAAAAAAGTCATTAGAAATTGACACTGGGGTCCCCTTGCATGATTGTCTGATAAGGACTGAATGAGACTGAGCTGGATGAATTGAGATATAGAATAAAAAAAGGTTGTCGGACCGATTGTAAGAGTCGGCTTTAAAAAGAAATTGGAAGAGATGGATTGTGAATTGGAACAAACCGTTATGTCGGTCGTAAGAGTCAACTTTGGAAAGGAATTGGAAGGGATGGATTGAGAATTTGAATAGGTCGTCGGATTGGTCATAAGAGTTAGTTTTGGAATTTTTTTGGAGGAGATGGATTGTGAGTTGAAAAAGGTCGTCGGATCGGTCGTAAGAATCATCCTTGGAGGAAAAAAAAGTAAAAAAAAAATGAGCAGATGGATTGTGGATTGGAAGAGGATGACGCGTCGCCTTGTAAAGAGACCGGAAAAGAAGGGGTTGTAGATTAAGAAAAGTCGTCGGGTCGGTTGTAAGAGGCAACCTTGGAAAGAGATTGGAAAAATGAAATTGATGATTGGAAGGGGCCGACAGGTCGGTCATGAAAATTGGTCCTAATTGGAAAGAGGCCGTCGAATAGATAATGAGAATCAACTTTGAGAAAGAGTTGGAAAGAGCATTTGGATTGAGCGTTTGCTTGAGAATTGAAAATTGTATTGCATAACAGGGGACCCTAGGCACCTGTGAGTTGTACAGACCGTGCATTGAGTTGCTCAGTTTTTCGTCTCTATGTCTAGTCTCGGGTCTAGTGGGAGGGGGAACATCGGCGCCCGTGTCGCGGCCCCACGCCCCATGCCTTTTGAGTGAAAGTCCAAACGTGGCATGTTCCTCATAAAAAGCACAAAGGTTAAAAGATTAAGGCACCGCTCTCAGTGCTCAACATCAGGAACCAACTCCGACAATGAGCTCTGGTCGGGAAGTTCGAACCGCAACTCACGCTGAGTGTTTAAAATGTCCAGGGGGCCCGGAAAGGGACCGGGAGTTTCTCTTCTAAGTTTTTTTGACCCTCTCCAACCACACGCTTCGCTGTAGAGGGGCGGCCTGACCATTTGGGAAGGACCAAGGCCACTCGCATTAAGTTGTGTGACACTGCCACGGGGGAGGTCCAACAAGGTACTGAGGGGAGGCCGCCACCACCGCAGGGCACTAACACCGCCCTGCCGGAGCATTGAAGCCGTTCCGGGATTAACTGCGAGGACTTCGTGACTGCACTCGCAAACTAATAGAGAGACCCAACTCTCTTGGAAGGAAGAGGCCGAATCCAATAAAACACCACTCGAGAAGAACGATCCACGAGGAGGCCGCTAACGGTAAAACGAGGTCCTTGGAGGTATAAACTGGACCTACCTGCTGGATGCGAGATGGTACCTCAATAAGGACGCCCGTCTCCAGATAAACGGTAAACGGACTAAGTAGGAATGATGCGGTGAGTTATCAGCAGGGGAAGGAATGATCATCCTCCTTTCTGGGGCTGATGAGCCGACATCCTTCACTCAGTCAGCAGACAAGGTTTGCGTACCTCCAAGTGAGGACCAGCTGTGCGATGCAGCCATCACATTTGAGTGGGGGGAAGGCGTGCCATGTATCGAATGAGAAAAACGTGCGAAAAGAACAACAGGCAAAAAGGCAGAAATTGCTATGAAGTTGAGAAGCTTGACAAAATGTTCAGAGGAATTGTATGGAAGATTGTCGGAGTTTGGGCTTGAAAAACCTGACAAAATGTCCAGAGGGATTGTATGAAAGATTATCCGAGTTTCACTTTGAGAAGCCTGACAAAAAGACCAGAAGAATTGTATGAAATATTGTTTGAGTTTGGGCCTGAAAAACCTGACAATAAGGCTTGAGGGATTGCATGAGAAATAACCTAAGTATGAGTCTGGGAGACCTATCAAATAACCAAAAAAATTACATAAGAGATTGTCTAAGAATGAGCTTGAGAAGCCTGGCACGTGATCAAGGGAATTGCATAAGGTTGAGTATGAAGAGTCCAACAAAGGGATGAAAGAAATGCATAAGAACGAGCCAGATAAGCATGACGACGGACTGGGTATGAACTTAAGAAGGGAACAAACCATAAATTGAAAAGTAGTTGGTCTATAGGAAGGCATTAGGCTAAAGGAAAAAGATCACGAAAGGGTTGAAAGGGTTGAACTCTGGCAAGACAAAAAAAAAGGGGCAAGGAAAGAAGCACAGACTGCATGGACAAAAAAACAGATTATTTAATGCATTGAGGGTGACAAGGCTCACGAAAGAAACATGAACTGCACGGGCCAGAAAACAGATTATTTGATGCATTAAGGGTGGCAAGGCTTGGGAAGGAAACATGGATTACACGGGCCAAAAAACAGATTATTTTAATAACGGGGGAAAGGTATGAGAAAAGAGCAAGAAGACCCTGGCAAACTAACTACCTATCACATCCCATCCCCCTTGTCTATTCCACTAATCGACGACCCCCCCTATTGACTGAGGACTGATGTGCGATGAGGACATCGTGAATGAGGGGGGAAGAATGTGTCGGGACCTTTGGTTCCCGAATCAAGTCTCGACCCCTGAGACATGATATATGGCCAAGATGTACATGACAAAGGAATCCAGAATGAGGAGGCAAGAGAGAAAGAAAAGATGACGAACTAAGGCAGGATCACTGGCGACAAGGGGCCAAGAGGAGGTCTGAGACCGCAAAAGCTTTTAGGACCAGGTATAGACCGCGGAGTTGCGGTCAGCAAAAGACCACGAAAAATTAATAAAAGTACCCTCCTTCTTGAAAAAGGAGGACCGCCAAAAAAATAGTAACCAAATGCCGAGTACAGGAAGAAGAAGGGGGCCGATGTCGGTGCCCTTACAAGGGTATCTGCCCTGTTTTTTTGCAAAGCGACAGAAAATAGGTTTGGTTTAAAGTTTAAGTATCCCGCGCGAGGCGCGGCTGCATCTTTGATTTATGTTGATTGGCTGGCTAGAATATGGAGTGTGTGGGCGCACAAGTTTGAGGTGCACGTTATCTTTCAATTGTTGATGATTAAGGAGATGACGTGATTGCCGACCAAATTTTTATTTTTCTGATTAAGTTAGGATTAAACGGATTCTGTCTCCTGATCGGGGCGTTTATTTGTGACCTATGCGTACGTACAGAGGACGGCATCGACAACAATGTGATTTTTTTTTTCTAAACGTTTCCGTAGACCTGCATGTCAAAGCTAAACCCAACCTTGGTGTGACCGTCAACAACATCAGAACGGTACTAGCAGTATCTCATCCCTCATTCGTCATATCCTGACGATTAGAAAGTTCTAAAAGTATTTTATTATTTTAATTGTAGTATTATTTTTATGATATGACGTTCCTTGACTCGAACGAGACGCCTGGGTTTAAAGGCCGTCACGGCGGTCAAGGACCTTGAGCGCGCGCCTCCTTTTGACAAACCCGTTCAGATCCCGACATGTCGAAGTGTTGATGAAACGTTCCTATAGTGCTCATTTTGAACATGCATACGAGCTAGTGGGTGATTTGACCCACGACGTGGAGGAGACCTCAGCGGCGGGGACCGTCGTCAAGTGCACCGTCCGTCAACCGCTAAGTGCCGCAAAAGGGGCTTGAGTGGGCATGCCGTCGGGGCAAGAGGAGGCAGGCAGTAATCCAGGGCACAGTGAGGAAGCGCGCAGTCATGCCAAGTGCCTAGCTGGCTTGTGAAATCTCCTCCACCTCGGTCTTCAAAGTTCTCATTTGGATACCTGCTTCCACCACCAAGGCCAATGCCGGACCCACGGGAGGGTGGAATAGGCCTAGGTAGTCGTGGGTTTGGGGCCAAATTGGCTACAGGCGCGGTAGACCCAGTAGGCGCATTGAACCAGCGACACCACGGTAGGAACTATCGAGACACGACCGTGCAGCATGCTTCGCCGGGAGCTGAGTATCCGGACAATAGACTTTCGGGCCGCTACGCCTGCCGTTTCCGAGCTTCTCTAAGGCGGTCGGCCGTTGTGGGGCCGCTGGACAGTTATTGAAGGGATGGGAGCTGCACAGTCGATTGCTACTGGAAAGCAACACTAGTCGGGAAGGAGGAGGAGTAAGCAAGGTGCGGCCGACTGGACTGCGCTAGCAGCAGCGACGGACACTAAGGCGGGGCAGGACAACGGGGTGACAGGAAGACGAGGTGGAGGACAGATAAGAAAGACAGCGCGAGTCAGGAAGCAACTTTGTGCCCGGTGCGCTAGCTACATAGGAAGGGAGCAGACTGGATAAAAGAGAGAGATGAACCTGGGCGGGATTGCACGCCGGGTACAGTCGACGACGGAGGTGGTGAGTGACGAGCGGGGATATAGCGAGGAGGTGGTGGAATACGTAAAACTTCATTGAATCAGGCAAGAGATGAGTCAGAAATGGGGGTTGAAGGGGAAGCGAACTGAATGATGGAATCAGATTAGTATGGGGAGTAGTGTAGGAGGAGTTAGGAGGGGAAGCTGTGCGATAAGCTATGGTGGAAGAAAAAATCGACGAGAGTGAAGAATCGAGATGTTACTCGATTCTTGATGAAATCAAGTAAGACAAGGGCCTAATCTGAGTTTTTGAGGCATGGCGACTTCAAATCTGCAGTTACTTTTAGTAATGAGCCACTAGGAATCAAGCTAATAGAAAAGAAGGGTGTGCGGTGGTATCGGGAAAAAGGGGCATGGCGAAGTAGGAGGTCTAGATCTCGTGCAAATTTGGATGGAATCAAGTGAGGGGAGCATCGGAGTAGGGGATACGAATTAGCTGGTACGGTCGGATTTGGCAGTGGGGATGCGGATTAGCTGGTGCGATAACCCAGGGCTGCGCCTCGGGTGAAAGGGTGACCTAAATACTTTAGAGAGCATTCGCCCCCGTTGTAGTAGAAGATTCATCAGATTTCTTGGTACGAAAGGGTGCGCAGCGGTACGCAGCGGGGCGGCAGCATATACTTCTGTGTTTTAACGGAAGGTCCGTTCTGACATTGTGTTCAGAATAGCAGAGAAGTGAGCAGCGGGACTAGGGGGTCAGTCGTTGGCCAACGTATATTGGATGTAATGACAAGAGGGCGACTAGCGGGAGTAGAAACTTACCTGCTGGTCGGGACGCCATCCACCTGCCAAACCGAATAGCGAAGAAGTGAACATAGGGATCGAAGGCTTGCCAGTTGGCCGGGTGGATTGCACTTTTTTGAGGGGCATTCTTAACCGAATTCGAGCTGAGAGGTTCACTACGGTCGTGCTTATTTGACCAAAGGACGGAGTTGCTATCTTTCTTGCTGCGTATGCATGTGCGAAAACGACGGCACCGTTTGTCTTGGCAATGCGAGAATAAGGAAGAAGGGAGCTACGGTGACTAACTGCAGTACGCTTGGCACAAACTCTGGCGGAGGTTTGCTCCAAGGTCGCTTGCCACATTAGCAAGAGTGTGCGAATGACTACAGACGAATTGGTTGCTCAGCCCGTTATATGAAGTAGTGGGAGGGGGCAAACAATGGGGGTGTCAGTTATCAGGAGGGTTGATACACTGCTCATACTGTCGAACGAGTGTCGTAAGGCTAATTGTGGGTTGAAGGTCGATCTGCTGGCCAAGTGCGTTGTTTATCGAAAACGTAATGCTGGCCGCCGTTGACTGCTACAGGCTGCTGTGTAGCGGCGATTGGGATAAGGAGAGGTGCTGAGACTTAGAGAGGTGATCAGGCTTGAGAAAGGAGGTTATTGTTGCCAACTAAGAGGTCGTCAGAGGGTTGACTTCGACAGTTTGACTTCATATTTGACGAAGTTGTTGTTGTCTGGCCATCATTGTGGGGCCCTCAGGCAAGTCACGATACCAAGGCCCTCTCCCACAAGTCTGAGAGCACCCCTCTTGTATCTAAGAGTCTCAAACATTCTATTTCTACCCTTCTTACTCTAAGTCTGGTCTATTACCGCAGCAAGACTCCGTGCGAGGTCATCCCACCGATTGCGGGAGCTCTGCCGGAACTCAGGAGGAGTTCTGGAGGCAGGGAATTGAAAGGTAACACTTCATCTCCTTCTATAAACCCAGTTATAACCCTTATCTGTATTCCTTATTATGTTTTAATTGAATATACTGCATGCACCCTTACTTTGACTTTCAGTTTGACATTCAAGACAAACAAAACTAAGTAAAGGAATGTATGCGCAATGTCTGTTTCAGTTTCACTGTTTCATTGAAAGCAGATTGTGGGGTTGCATCTGGAGGAAGGATGGGAGAAAGGCAGTATTGCATGTGTCTGACCGGGTCGACCAAAGGCTGGGCCAGTTCCATAAGTTTGAAAAAAAACAGTGCTATGTTTATTTTTGAATTGCCTGGAGAACCAGACATGTTCCATAAGTTTGGATGATCTGGTTGCTCTGACTTGCGAGGGTTGACTGAGATTGACTTTTCAGGGACCAAGCATGTTCCATAAGTTTGGGTGGCTTGGTCGCCTTGTTTACTTTGTTTTTTTTTTAGTTTCTTTAGTTTCTGAACGAGAAGGTCTGAGCATGTTCCATAAGTTTGGGTGGCTCAGCCTCTTCCTGCTTTGGCTTTGAGAGAAATGAACCAGGCTGAGGACCAAGACATGTTCCATAAGTTTGGGTGGTCTTGGTCCGACGCCTCGCATATGCTGGAACCAGAATGTTGTAACTTTACTATACTTTACAACTATTCAATCTATGAAAAGGCTAGTTAGACAGAGTTCCATAAGTTTGGTTGGTCTGACTATAGCTTATCACCAATTGAAGAGAGTACTAATTAAGAAAAAAGTTGTGGTACGAAGGGGTATACCGAATCTTGAGTTGAAGATGATCGGTTCAGTTATATGCTACCTCAAAAGACTAAGTGTAGACAAGTATATAAAGTTGGGATATTTAAACAGTTCAGGGTGACTAGGTTGGCCTAGTCATATGCTCAAGGAAGAAAAAATTATTGGGGCATGTGTTTGTGTATACTCAATGGCTAAGCTAGACATGTTCCATAAGTTTGGGTGGTCTAGTTTTATGCCCTATGTAAGCTGGGTATAAAGAGGTAAATCATTGAGAGACTATGAACTATTGTTTGATAAATTTGACTTTAGGGATGGTGAGAGTACTTACCTTTGTGGTTTGGTCTGCATGTGACTGACTGCGACTACTATTTAGTCTGAGTTTCAGTTTGGTAGGTAGTTGCCTTAGTTGCTCGCCACGTGTTAGAGCCATAGGAGCTAGTTTCAATTCCTGCATTTTCTGAGCTAAGTTTTTTTTTACTTAGATCAATTTCTGCATTATCAGGGATGTTTTATTATACTTCGTCTTGTATAAATCTTGGTAAGCCACTTTTTCTACGGAAAGCGCTGCCGGAATTTCTACAAAACCAAGGAGTTAGTTAGATTTTTTCCTTGTCAGGGTCCAGTTCTTTTGACTTTTTGGCTTAGTAAAAATCTGGAAAGTCTCCTTTTCTAAACGGAGTGCTGCCCAAATTTTGGCTAATTCAAGGAGTTGAACAAAATTAGACTTTTCATAATTAAAATTTTGATTTTTTGAGCTAGTATAAATTTTGCGAAGGCACTTTTCCTACGGGAAGCGCTGCCGAAATTTTCTTAGTTTGGAGGATTTGGATTATATTTTGACAGGTAGCAATTTTGACAATCCACTCTGTATAGAGGAGATTCTGCCAAAAGTCTACCTTTCCATTAGGCACTGACTTAAGGGTAGACTTATGATTAGTTAAGTAGAATAATTCTTGATGAAATCGTGATATGGAGATTACTCCCGATTTGGACTCATAGATTCTGTTGGGGGTCAGGCTGTCTTGTGTTACAGGTCCTCTTTAACGTTTGATTCTAAATCAGGACTAGATTCAACTTGATCCTACAAGGATCACCTTCTGTTATCACTGATAACAGGTTAGTTGCCGATTCGTCGTTCTACGACTCAACTTCATTCATCCTCAATACTCAACCTAAAAGGCTTTAGCCTTGGTAATTTTATTGTTTTATTAAGGTTTCTCCCGGACTTTTATTAAATGATCATTTAACAAAGGTACTTAGTATTTAATTATGGTTGGTTGGACAGAGGTTGGGGCTTACATGGCTAAAGCGAGGGGTATGAGTGTAGAGATTGGTTGGAGTTGACTCCGTGTAGTGCGTGGAATCTTGTTTGACTCTTTGATGTGATTGCAGGTATGTTCTGTGGTTCTGATTTTGGATTTGATTGCCTGTGATCACACACATATATATGGCTGTGAGGATTCCCAATGTGACTGTGAGAAGTGAACATCGCATATGTATTCCCCTATATATATCTATATATATATATAAATATGTACGTGTATCTATGCAGGGTGGTCGCGTGGCCTTAGGGGCATACGCTTAAAGGTTAATTGGGGATTGGGGTTGAGAAAAAAAAAGAAACCTCGTTTTATCGTTGAATGCTTCTTAGAGATTTCTTAGTCAAATGTTGGTCCTAGGCCATGATTCAAGGTCCTTGTCCAAGACATCCCAGACCCTAGACTCTGCAGGGAAGGAATCTCCCCCCTCGCAGAGCCTATTTGCCCTGCCAGCCAAGACACTCAGGCCAAAGGTCGGAGGTCTCGAGGCGGCCGCACTGCTATTCCTTTAGTCGTGCAATATCGTGAGGGATTAGCCCATCACGATACTTCGAGTCTGACACTTGAGTGTCATAAGCAGTACTCGGATCTACGAGGGACTGCTTGATTGTGGGCACTACATAGTACGTCACCATTGCGACTGCTTGCAGACGATTGCATTGCTAGTCGATATGAGTAGGCCCTGCGTCAGCGCGGTTTTCAAAAAGTCTCGCGCGTGACGCCTATCTGATTTCCGCATTGGAAAGTTATGGGATGGCTACTAAGGGACTAGGAGTGTTGTCGCGTTGTTTGTTCTGTGTCATTTTGTGTATGCGTGTGTGTGTGCTTTTATTTTAATCCTTAACACTCCTTATTTGAATAGCGGGTCCCCCGTAACGCTCCCGCGAGATCCCACGTTCCGCTGTCGGGAAACGTAGTTAGACTGGTAGGCGGACCCGACAAACAATGCATGAGGCTCTTGGGGCGGGCCGGCCCGGCGAGGCGGGGGTTGGACCCATATTTGCGACGGGCGTCGTGGCAGCGAGCAGGGGTGTCAGTTCGCGGGGTAAGGTGCCCAGGGGTGCATCTGCCGAGAAAAAACTGTCGGTTCCTTTTTTTTTTTTATCATTTGTGTTTGTGCGCGAGCTCGTCGCGAGGTCGCAGGTGATGTGAGCGGAGCGGGACACGGCGGGCGCGGAATCGGACGTGCTGTCGCGCGCGGAGTCGGGCGTGTTGTGAGCGGAACGGGTTGCCTATGGGTTTCATGCATCTGGCGAGTCCGTTCGTGTTGGTGGCGGTGCGCGCAAGGTCGCGAGTGATGAGAGAAAAAGAGAGAGAGAGAGAGAGAGAGAGAGAGAGAGAGAGAGAGAGAGAGAGAGAGAGAGAGAGAGGTTGCGGGTGGGAAGGCGGGCCCGCGGACATGAGAGCATCGCGGTTGTGTGTGCGTGTGTGTGTATGTGAGAGAGAGAGAGAGGGAAGTTGTGGGTGGACCGCGAACATAAGAGCATCGTGGTTGTGTGTGTGTGTGTGTGTGTGTGTGTGTGTGGGTGTGTGTGTGTGTGTGTGTGTGTGTGTGTGTGTTTACGTTACGTCATGTGAAAAAACATCATGTCGAAGTGCGGTATGGTACCCATACCACAATCAAGCCCCAAAATAATGCTTCGGCGTATCCCCATAAATCTTGTCAGGCGGACACAGGATTTACCCACGCCATTCCTTCTCCGACTACTTAGGAAATTCGCGGGATTGTCATGGTGATTTCGTCCAGCACTCCGCAAGCAATAACGACCATGAGGTAATTTCTGCGAGAAGTAGGGATATTTTCCACACATGAGTGAGAAAGTAAAAAAGCAAAAAAAAAAAAAAAAAAAA
>BFEA01000141.1:1144245-1154245 GCA_003427395.1 Chara braunii
AAAAAAAAAAAAAAAAAAAAAAAAAAAAAACTAGTCGAAAAAGGATTACGTAATGAATAGAATTCTGAAAGACGGATTTACCAGTCGTGTTTTCCCGACAGTAGTTGTTCCTAATGTATCTGTAACTATGAATCCCCCGCGGTCATAACCGCGGGGTCAATCTCGGCCCGCGGTCGGGATCCCGACCGCCGAGGTCGGCTACTGGCGAGGGCCGCGGTCGGAAAACCCCGACATTTTTAATTCCTAGGATAATAGGCCAAAAACAGCACAAAAAATAGAGGGTGGTAGGTTTTTTGCGCTCTACAAGCTTATATTTTTAGTTTTATTTTTTGACTTTGTTTTGGGTTTAAAAAACATGAAAAACAGAAATCCCTCAAGCAAAAGTTCTTGACTTTATTCTTTTAGTAAGAAAAATAAAGGATTTTGTGTGTTTTTTATCTCAAATTTCGTAACGAGTTTTGATATGATCCCAAAGCAAAAGTTGTTCAGTTTATTTTTTGGCATAACATATATTGAATTCAGATTTTTTTGAATTCTTTATTTTTTTGTTTTTTCTTTACCGCTGATCGCGGTCATGACCGTGGGCTCGCGGTCGCGACCTCAGTCCGCGGTCGTGCCCGCGGTGCCCGCGGCCGCGAGGGATGCATAGATCTGTAATAGGCTTAGGTCGTGCTTGGGTTTGATCATAGTTATGATTCTGCTTGCGAAGGAGAGAATGAAAAAAACTACAAGCGATGATTCGAGCATCGGATTACCAAGAGCAAATATGACAGGGTCGGGGTCCTCGGGTGGGATTACTAGTCGGGTCCCCATATACATTCGTGTGTATTTATATATATATATATATATATATATATATATTCTGTTTGTGACGATATATATATATATATATATATACATATAAATACGTATTTATATTATTCGATATGTAACGAGGGATAGTAGTTACGTGTATCTCGCCCGTGGACGGGATTGATTCACCTAGTCGCGTTTCATCGTCATCCTCGGTCTAGTTTGCTTTTCCTGGGGGAGGTTCACTCGTTATCAAGTGATGATGGATGGGAAGGCAGATATAGACTGAAGCTCAAGAACGAACAAGGGTAACATGCGGCAACGCGATTACGTTGCTCTGATGCTGCATATGCTCGTAGACGGCTTCTAAGAAAAAGAAGAAATGGAAGAACGGAAGTAAATGGAAAAATTTCATAAGCATTCCTATTCGGGTATCGGTAGTTGGAGGCATTGTGAGCAGGCTATCATGAAACTATCAGAGTTCGTAGAGGGTTTTTGAAAAAAACTTTCCCATGCAGATCGTATGAGACGAGGATAGTGAAGGGGAGGGGAAGCGAAGAAAAAAAGAAAAAAAGAAAAAGGGAGAAAAGAAAAAAGGAAGAAAGATTTCAGAGAACAATCGACTAGGGGATGACACATACATTATGCACTTCAAAAAAAAAATTCAGAGAGCATCAACTAGGGGATGAGACATACATTCTACACTCAAAAAACACGCGAGTAGAACAAAACTCATATATTTGATAAAAAACCTCTTAACTGGTCGTCGATCCGAAGCAATACCCAAGTTTTACCAACAGGACAGCATGCGAGAAATAGCGGGGCAGGAAATGTCCGGCTGCATCACCAAAGGCGGTTCCTCGTGATATGGGAACAAGCCTCGACAGCCATAGCAGGGAGGGTAGTGGCAATCCCCTCAAGCGCTTTTCTGCCGTTAGCCACAAGTGCACGACTTCATCAGAGGGAAATCTCCTGCTAAGTTACAGATGTTTGGGTAGCGGGAGCGGGGGAGAAGGCGGCGGCATCGTTTGCAGATGGTGTAGAAAAGCAGGGAGGGCGAGAAAGGCAAGCAGAGCAATGAAAACCAATAGTACAAAGGTTGAAACCTCTACAGCTAGCGCAACTCTTCCTTCCATATCTTCCTTCTAGAGCGCCATAGTAAGCAGTGCTACGAGCTTCAAAAGGAGGAAGCGAGCAAAATCGCAGGGGAAGGAAAAAAAGGCGCGCATTACTAGTGCCATACAACCAGTAGTGAGGTCTTCGCTTAGCAAAGAAATGAGAAAAGATGCATGAAGATGGATAGGTGATCGCAACGATATTCTACGAGTGCCTGTCTACCTCAAGGACCAGAGTGTGGTGGGGAGAGAGGAAGCGAGCGGAGGAGCAGAGAGTTATACCGCATCTTCGGGATTGCCGATCAGCAGGTCCACCATGGCTGGGTTCACTTCGTAGTCCATGACTCCTCGTCGCCGTAGCTCGCAAGTACCGCAGCCTCCGAAGTCGTCACCAGAGATTGTCACGTGATTCGACTGGAAGCGTGTCACACTGGAAGGCTGTACGTACGTCCTTGGCCCAACAGTGAGCACACTCTGTGAAAAGAGGATGGGAGACGTCGGTCGTTCCGCATTCTAAAATAGTATCCCCTGCTCGTCATTTGTTCAGTTCCTTCTAGACAGACGCTGACCCTTTTGGCGCGTGACAACTTCCGAGACAAGCGAAAGGTCATGAAAAAAAGCGCGAGACAAAAAAAAAAAAAAANAAAAAAAAAAAAAAAAAAAAAAAAAAAAAAAAAAAAAGGAAAAAGGAAAAAGAATCACAAAAACATTTGTCACCGAGCGGACGATTATTCTCGTTTGTTTGTTGGTATTTAGAAACTTCATTCCCAAGTGTTTTATTAAGAAATTTAAAAAGCAAATCCTCTTGACTATCGCATTTTTCTTTCGTAGGTAGTCTCTCTTCGGTCGTCCATCTCCTCCTTTGATCTCTGTATGTGTGTGACTGACGCTGACCTTCTTGGCGCGTGACAACTTTCGAGACAGGTGAGAGGAGAAAAACACTGGACAAACAAGGGCGAAAAAAAAAGAAAAAAAAGACAAAAAAAGAGAAAAAAAAAGAAAAAAAAGACAAAAAGACAAAAAAAAAGAAAAAAGGGAAAAAATAAAAAAAAGAAAAAACAGGAAAAAAAAACAAATATTTGCCACCGAGCGGACGATTATTCCTGTTTGTCTGTTGATATTTAGGAGCTTCATTCGCAAGTGTTTTATTAAGAAATCTATGAACTGCAAAATGACAAAACCAAAGGAAAAAAAGAAAAATTTGTGAGATGATCGGACATCGGTCTTTTATTTCTATATATATATATATACATATATACATACATATATATTGACGATATATATATATATATATTCCTGTTTGTTACCCTGGACCTAGGCTGAAAAATCCATTTATTCCCCATTTTTGTGTGTGTGTGTGCGTGTCGTATTGTCGTGCAGCCTGATATTCCCTCGGTTTAAAGTACAAGGTATTAGCTCCACAAGCCCATAACCGTGGTCGAGCAACGGGGGGTTGCCCTTCATGTGTTCCTTGGATTTACAAGTGTGTGCGACCTGCAGTTATTTACAAAGTTCCAAGGAATATTAGTATTCTTCTTTTATATTTCATTCATCTCGTGACTTCGCGTATTTTTCTTCCATAGGTTGTCTCTCTTCGATCGTCCAGCTCCTCTCTTGATCCCTGTATGCGTGTGTGTGTGTGTGTATGTGTGTGTGTGTGTCGCACCTGCTGTCCCACCGGTTAAATGGGCCAGGGAATGGAAGTTCTGATGCCAAGGGGCGTGAGGCCTTCCCTGCCCCCCCGGTCACCACAACACACCTCACACATACACACAACACTGTTAGCACATATGGAATCGTGCAATCAAGATAGTCCTTACTATGTCACTGTTGACGCGTCCAGGTTGGTACTTCGATCTGTTGAAAAGAACTCCGTCGACGATTTTCCAGCATTCCCTCCTGCCAAACCCGTTAGCAACCATATCTTGGACTAAAGTATGGGTTTCGTACGCAGCTTCCTGCTCATCAGAGCATAACAATAGGACAAGTTCGGTTTGCGCAGTCAGGAGCTGCAACGACTGTGCGATGCTTCGATTGAACTTAAATTTCATAAATTTGACGGGGTTGAAATTTAGTCCTTTCTTTTTGTGGTGCTTGGAAGTGGCGAAAGTGCCATTGGAGGATGAGATGATCGAGATAGTGAGGTTAAGGAAGTTCGCGACTAACCCATGATTATCCTCCTTGACCTCTATGGTTTCCTTTATATCGATGCATTCGTGTGGGTAGATTTTCCTCTCAGGACACTGGCCAGGTACCCCGTCTTTGAGAAAGTCCACGATGACCATGTTGTTCAATGAACAGAGGTCATCGATATACCTGTAGGTTTCCTGAAAGCACTTGAGTGTCTGCCACTCCTGATTTTCGACTAGGTGTGCAATCAGTTGAAATTCATACTGAAAGAAATATAAGTCACAGAGGATAGGAGAATAAGACAGCCCCATGGGGATGCCAAGAACTTGTCTCCAAACCCTGTTTCCCACCTGTACTACTGCGTTGGTCACCAGCCATTCGCAAGCGCTGATGATCTCATTCTCGTCGAAGTAGAGTCTGCCAAACTTTCTCTCCTGCTTCTCATCGACCCAATGCGGATGCAGCGAACCGTGGGCAGAGACTGTAATTGCAATCACGTCCCTCGCAGTTCTGGCTCTTCTCCACTCCATTGCGCATTCGACAAAAAAATTGATTGCAGCGATTAGTCCATCGTTCGAGTTGTCCGTCGGGATCTTCTCGAAGCATCTGGTGATGTCCGTTGTGAAGACGTAATATACATGACGAGGGAGATTGGCGATGAGTTCGCTGATCGATGTGACCACCAAAAGTTGGGTCTGACTCCGTGCATGGTAAAGATCTCGTCGCTCTTCTTCTAGCAGAGCGTCTGTACATCGATCGCAAGGAACTTCAGGAGGCACGCGCAGACGTCTGCAGTGGGTGAGAGTACTCACCCTGTTGTGTTGGTAATCCATCTAAAAGTCTCCTTGTGCGCTTTGTACACGACCATGAGGTGTGGTAGGGGAAGTGGTTCCTCCTCGTGCTTGACTGGTGCGAAGGCGCTGGCCTGCTCCGCTAGTCCGCTGCCGATTACTGCAGGCAATTGCTGGAGTGGAATGAAGTCTGGGCCGGAAAGTCTCTCCAATGCTAACCTCCGTATGAAGTTAACACAAACGAACGTCGAAATGTGTGGCGCCTTGCCCGTTGGGCAGACGAGGAACCTTCCTGTTAGCCAATCATTGACAATCAATCTCCCTTCTTGCTGAAATGTTGTTAATGGGTTCCTCCTTGATGTGCCTATGTTGCATATGATACTGCCTGATGAAAGTCCTTGCTTTCTCCATCACGAAGTTATTCACCAGCTTCTCTTCCTCCATTGAGAGCTCTTCGTCGCAAACTTTCGTAGTCAGAATGCAGTCGAGTGCTTCTTCAATTTCTCCTAAGGCAAACTCTTCATCCAATGCCCTCATTGGTATATGATTCAGTCCTGCATTCATCATGAGTTGCAGTTGTCCGTTGTTCGTGACTCCTGTGTCCGTGGTTATGACGTGCAGCACTGCTTCTGTCGGAAGTAGCCTTACTGCGGCAAGATTCAAAAATTATGCATGCCTGCCTGCACCGCATGTGCAGCTATCTGGATCGTAGCTGGCCTCCCACTCCATGATCTTGAATTTGCGGAACACTCTCCCTGGTTTGCATATCTTGGCGGAAATCGGCTCGTCATACTTCCATCCGATGACCACCTCGTCCAGCCAGCTCTTGGATTTCTCCCCTATCACCTGTCCGAAACCTTCGATCACAAATCGTCTCAGTGGCACGGCCTCCATGAGTCTGCTCGTATATCTGATGTGTATGAATTCCCTCTTCTCCTTCTTCCCCTTTCTCCATGCGAGTCTTCCGGAGGGTAATTGAATCATCTGGCCATCTTCCTCTTGCCCGAAGTACACAACCTGCACATCGAACATAACTCCATCGAAGAATTCAACAGGCTCATAAATCGACCAGTTATCCAAGCGGGGGTACGTTCAGGGAGATATTTCCTTTGGAAAAGAAAACAAGGAAAAAAAAACAAAAAAAAGGGAAAAAAAAAAAAAAATCGAGAAGAAAATCGTAAGATTAAAAGCTAATACGAGAGAGAGATATAGATATGAAAGTCAGGGTTAACTGCTTTCAGGGCCTCCCCTGATGAGGTTATGCAGGCGCGCATAGCTCGATCTCATGGGGATTGGATACTGCCTCTTTTCTCTTTCTTGTTGTTGGTGTTCGCCTTCTTCTTTCCTTTGGCACCGGCAGACCCGCTGGTCGTTATCGCAGAACTACCTTGGGAACGTAATTGTTTCCTATTCCCAGCGCTTTGCGTGTTGACTCTGTGTGACCTGACCGATCCTTGGTTGAGTTCGGTGTTATCATCGTGTGTGGCTTCTTCCCTTATCCGGATGCCTTGCTGCTGGTGTTTCGGCGGGGGATTCTTCATTGCTTCCCTCCTGGCAGCAATGTTCTGCAAGGGAGGTTGCAATGGGGGATCCATGGCTTGAGGCATCTGTTGCCTGGGGCCGGGTGCGAAGGGGAGTACTCGCTGCCTGGGTTAGATGACAAGCGGTGGGTTACCGCGTTGCCTCTTGCTCGCTTGGTCGCCAGGCGAGTTCCTAGTCCTGACTCTGGGATTGCTAGTCACTCGAGTAGGTAGAAGTACTCTTCCAATAGTAAGTGGAGTATTGTACTTCCACTTGGATCTGTCGACTGCAGTTTCGAATGTGAGGGAAGGATCACGTTCGATCGCAGAGATAACATCGGTCATGGCCTCCCTGATAAACATGAAGGTGACGCAAGCCTCAATGGCTTCTTTCCACGAGACCCGAAGATAGTGAATGAACATGGAGATCTTCACTTTCACTGAGGCAACGTTGGGAAACAAGACATCGGGGTGAGCGAGGAGGTACCAAATGGCGTGATCAACCCAGATGGGCCCGTTCCCGCAGTCTTTCTTCCTCTGTGAGACGCATTGACATATGAGGTAAGGACGTCAGACGTTCCAACATTTCCTTAAGATCGAATTCCGGAGCGGATCTGATCTTCTTCTGCCATATGGCAGGGATGGTGAATTCACATTTCGATGGATCAAGCAGGGAAAGGACGGGAAATTTCAAGAGGGTTGGTTTAAACCATTTCATACCTGGCGGGCAATATGGTAGATCACCGATCATTGCGTTGGCTTTGCACTTGGCAACCTCCTCCTTCGTTAAGTTAGCAAGGAATACGAGAGCATTCAGGGAAAACGGGGCAAGGTAGTTAAATGTGTCAAGTTTCCAGAGTGCATGCCTAAAATCGCCCCTTGTGTGCTCTATCCAGTGTGGGGAAGGGAGGGGTGCAAAGGCGGTGTACTGTGTTCCTTGGGAGGACACAGTCGTAGGTGGGCTGCAACTGTTACTGGCAGTGATGACGGCGATGGCGGCTTTCATTTCGGCTATTTCGTCGTCGTCAATCGCGATGGCATCAGTAATAGTGCAGTTCGCCAGCGGTTTCTCACACGTCTGTCCTTGGAGGTGCGAGTGATCTAACCCCCAAATCTTCAAAAATAATTGCTCGACCTTGGCGATTCTGGTGGGCAGTTCGACACATTCCTGTCCATATTCTATTTTTTTGTTCTCTAGTTCCCTTGCTAATCCCAAAAGCTTCGCATCGAAAGCGTCCTTGCTCTCATCCCAAGCGGAGGCAAGTTTCGCAAGATCATTGAAACCGATCATGCCGAAGAAATTAGAAAATCGTCCAGTCTTGACCATCGTTTTCATTGCCTCCAGGATCTCCGGTTTCATGGTGGCAATCAGTGCTTGCACCGGCCTGCTGGGCCACGCATGGTCCTTGAGCCAGGTATGTTTGCCCGTGATCTCATCCCACCAGCCTTCAGGGAAGAGCTTCGTCGGAGGTACCTGCAAAATGACAGACAACCAACAGGACTATAGAACAAGCAAGAAGGGACAAGGGTTTTTTTTGGTAAACCGGGGGTACCTAAACTTCATCTCAAAGCTTATTCGCGTGTAAGCTGGATTCACCGGTATCTTCCCTATTTCCCGTATCTGCGCGGAGCTAGGTTTTAAAGGCAGCCACCCATGTTTCCCACGCCTGAATATACATGCATACAGGGATACGGTTGGTGGGACACACCACCAACGGCGCTGACGGGGGGATTCCCCCACGTAGTTGTGTGTTTACGTTACGTCATGTGAAAAAACATCATGTCGAAATGCGGTATGGAACCAATACCACAATCAAGCCCCGAAATAATGCTTCAGCGTATCCCCATAAATCTTGTCAGGCGGACACAGGATTTACCCACGCCATTCCTCCTTCGACTACTTAGGACACTCACGGGATTGTCATGGTGATTCCGTCCAACACTCCGCAAGGAATAACGACCATGAGGTAATTTTTGCGAGAAGTAGGCATATTTTCCACATATGAGTGAGAAAGTAAAAAAGAAAAAAAGAAGAAAAAGAAGAAAAAAAGAAAACAGAAAAGAAAACAGGAAAAAAAAAAAAAAAAAAAAAAAAAAAAAAAAAAAAAAAAAAAAAAAAAAAAAAAAAAAAAAAAAGGATTACGTAATGGATAGAATTCTGAAGGACGGATTTACCAGTCGTGTTCTCCCGACAGTACTTGTTTCTAATATATCTGTAATAGGCTTAGGTCGTGCTTGGGTTGGATAATAGTTTTGATTCTGCTTACGATGGAAAGAAGGAAAGAAACTACAAGCGATGATTCGAGCATCGAATTACAGAGAGCAAATATGACAGGGTGCGGGGTCCCCGGGTGGGATTACTAGTTGGGTTTCCATATACATAAGTGTGTATTCATATATATATATATATACATCTAAATACGTATTCATGTTATTCGATATGTAACGAGGGATAGTAGTTACGTGTATCTCGCCCGTGGACAGGATTGATGCACCTAGTTGCGTTCCATCGTTATCCTCGGTCTAGATTGTTTTCCTAGGGGAGGTTCGCTCGTGATCAAGTGATGATGGATGGGAAGGCAGATATAGACTAAAGCTTAAGAACGAACAAGGGTAACATGAGGCAACTCGATTACGTTGCTCTGATGTTGTATATGCGCGTAGACGGCTTCTAAGAAAACGAAAAAATGGAAGAACGGAAGTAAATGGGAAAATTCCATAAGCATTCCTATTCGGGTATCGGTAGTTGGAGGCATTGTGAGCAGGCTATCATGAACCTATCAAAGTTCGTAGAGGGTTTTTGAAAAAAACTTTCGCATGCAGATCGTATGAGACGAGGATAGTGAAGCGGAGGGGAAGCGAAGAAAAAAAGAAAAAAAGAAAAAAAAGGACGAAAGATTTCAGAGAGCAATCGACTAGGGGATGAGACATACATTATGCACTTAAAAAAAAAAATTCAGAGAGCAATCAACTAGGGGATGAGACATACATTCTGCACTCAAAAAACACGCGACGAGAACAAAACCCATATGTTTGAGAAAAAACCTCTTAATTGGTCGTCGATCCGAAGCAATACACAAGTTTTACCAACAAGACAACATGCGAGAAATAGTAGGGCAGGAAATGTCCGACTGCATCACCAAAGGCGGTTCCTCGTGATATGGGAACAAGCCTCGACAACCATAGCAGGGAGGGTAATGGCAATCCCCTAAAGCGTTTTTTTACCGTTAGCCACCAGTGCACGGATTCATCAGAGGGACATCTCGTGCTAAGTTACAGATGTTTGGGTAGCGGGAGCGGGGGAGAGGGCGGCGACATCGTTAGCAGATGGTGTAGAAAAGCAAGGAGGGGGAGAAAGGCAAGCAGAGCAATGAAAGCCAATAGTACAAAGGCTGAAACCTCTACAGCTAGCACAACTCTTCCTTCCATATCTTCCTTCTGCAGCACCATAGTAAGCAGTGCTGCGAGCTTCGAAAGGAGGAAGCGAGCAAAATCGCAGGAGAAGAAAAATAAGGCGTGCATTACAAGTGCCATACAACCAGTAGTGAGGGCTTCGCTTAGCAAAGAAATGAGAAAAGATGCATGAAGATGGACAAGCGATCGCAACGATATTCTACGAGTGCCTGTCTGCCTCAAGGACTAGACTACGGTG
>BFEA01000141.1:1157336-1173123 GCA_003427395.1 Chara braunii
TTTTTTTTTTTTYTTTTTTTTTTTCCCCTGCTCTTGGTCCCCGCCGCAGTCGTGGTGGGCATCCTCTTGTGTTCTTTATAGTGGTGTGTTCACATGGCGTGTGGGATGCATCCTAGTCGACCGGCGACAAGTCACGCTTGGGACCTCAACCCCCCAAGATGCCGGTTCGCGAGCGGGTCCGATAGAGGAGTATTACCACGCGTTGTCGAGCGCATCGGTCCCGCACGGGGACCCTCCCGGCCGCGTCATGCAGGATTTTGCAGGACTTGTCGCGGAGAGTGTTTGCCGTTTCGGCCAAGTGAGCCAGCCGTGCCTCTCGCGAGCCCCTACGACAGGACAGGGTCACGCGAGGCACCGCTTACGTCCACCTGCGGGAGCTGTCACCATCCCTTGGGTGGGTGTATCCCTGCCGAGCTACTGAACCACATGCGAAGGCTTTTCATATGCAATTGCAGAGGTGGCCCAGTCGAGGGCGTTTCTCGTTCGCTGTAGCATAGGTGGTACGCGCGGTCAACGCCCAAATCGGACCCACACGCGAATCGACGCACTAGGGGGCTGAGGTCCCTAACGTGACTCGACGTCGGTCGACTAGGACGCATCACACACACCACGTGTTACACCACAACACTCGCACACATGGAAGGACACAAAACAAATACCAAAACAACACAACAACACAATAACACAACAACACTCCTAGTCCCTTAAGTATCCGACCCATAACCTTTTGAACTAAGAGTCAGATAGACATCGCGTGTAAGACTTTAGTATAAAATTGCGCGGGCGTAAGGCCTTCTCACATCAACTAGCCATACGAGCATACGCAAGCAATCGCAACGATGGAGTACTACGTGGTACCCATAGTCGAGCGATCCTCGATAGTCTCAAGGGCCATGTTCGACACTCAGGTGTCGGCTAATGAACGCTTTAAAAGGTTAATCTCTCGATGTTAGACAACCGTCAAGTGTGGTTGAAGACCACACCCTCTTCTGCACCCTGTGGAGAGGGGTTGAGTAGACAGCTTCAGGGCTGTCGTGGCGGCCTGAGATCAAGGGGTTTGACTTTGACGGTTGCCACGGACTACAACGTCTAACTATGAAAACTCAAAAAGAAAGCGGATGCAGATAAAGAGAGAGGCTCACCCCCTTTTTCTCCCTGCCTAGCCCATATTCCAACTTGTATAGCCTGATAGGCTTATCGAATGGAAGGGGAAGGTCCGTACGAAAGGTGCGTGCAAATAATGCCCAAATCAGACCCATGTGCGAGCCAACGTTCGAATGCAGATTCCCATAGGCCGACTAGGACTAGTACTCCGTCCGAGCGACGCTTCGCATCACCGAAACTCAAGTCTACTCACCATAGCGTGCTTTTTCCTTTTCTGCTTGACCCATAACTGCTCCTGCGCAAGCCCTAAGCGTAGTCTGCGCGCCGGATCGTATAAGATGGTCGTGCTCGCGCAGGGCCTACACATATCGGCTAGCAATGCAGTCCCTCGTAAGTGGTAGTGATGACGACGCAATACGCAGTGCGCGTAATCGAGTGGCCTTTTCTGAGCCATAGGGTCGTTCTCGACGGTCAGGCGTCGGCTAAAGTTTAGCGAGCGCAAAACCGGCCTGAGGGTCTTACCGTCTTCTGCACCCTGAGGTGTCCCAAAGGGTGCGGGGTAAGATGGTCCCTAGGGCAGGAAGGAATTCAGAGCGGTGGTGAGTTGTCTGGCGCATCACCAGCGACACGCTAAACCTTCCGCCCGGAACTTTATCGTTCCACCAAAATAACTTAAGACAAGGAAAAAGAAAAAGAACATTTAACGTAAGCAGAAGAAAACATGAACACCCTGTCGGACCGAGTTGCTGGGGGACAGCCCCTCAGTCTTGCGGCGCTTCTGTCTCCCAGGTACAGCGTCGTGCGGGCAAGTAAATCAGCCTCCGCGTGAGGGGTGATCCCTTCCGCGCTGAGCCTACGATCCGGGATGTCGTGGACAAGGACGTCGAATTCCAGGCTCGGGACTAGCGTCCAACTCGTTAAACCATCGAGAAAGAGGACGACGTAGACATATGGTCGCATAGCCCTATGGAGGTTATCCGAACGTATGCCTACTTTTACTCTCACAATATAAGGACAGAGAAAAATGCAATCACAATCAAACAACAAGTTGTGTGGTAGGTCACTCTCACAACAGTTGTGTGGTTTGCCCATCTGGATCCAAAAGCATATCCATTCACCAAGACTCAATCGAGATCTCCCTACACATACATGCGTTCATACACACAACAGTCAAACCATATCGCACACACTAAAGGGGTCAACTTTTCAGCCTTTTACAGCTCACACCCTGCCTTGTGCACACAAGCCCAACCTTTTCCCCACCATTCCTCAACAAAAAATACTCAGTCCTCAAGAAATGACCATTTGTAAAGAATATGGGTGAAAGCCAAAAAAAAAACATAAAACCCAGCAAGGGCCAAAGACTTAGGTTGAAAAACAGAAGAACAGGAACGTTGAGTCGTGAACCGATGAAACGGCAACAGACCTGCTATCAGTGATAACAGAATAGTGGTCCTTTAAAGGATCAGGCTGAACGAATTGAACCTTCAAGCAAAATATATAAACCTGCGTCACAGTACAGGCCAAAGAGAAATACAACTATGTTCATGCCAAGAGGGGAATACTTCCTAGTTCGTAACCTAACTCCTCTACTAATCTCATTGTCAGCTCCGCTTACTAGCACCAAGTTACTAAGTACCTCCCCTATTCCGGGCAGATTTATCAAACATCTCCTAACTAGAAATATTCTAACTCCTCAAATTCTACGAAATTTTGGCAGCGTTTCCCGTAGGAAAAGTGCCTTCGCAGAATTCATATGAGTCCAGAAATGACTAACTCTTTCAGATTTGCAGAAATTTCGGCAGCGCTTCCCGTAGGAGCAGGAGGTTGTCAAGATTTTTACAAAGCTGAAAACAGAAAGACAAAGCAAGGCTATACTTGGGACTAACTTCTGACACTTTCCTGATTGTTAGGATTGAGGATAGTTTACACGATCCCCTTTCAAAATATGGTATTGTGAGCTATCGTCAATTTTAACCTAAGGTAAGGTCAGTCCTATCTCTATCCCAAGCTCTCCCTCCCATCATCAATCTCATCTACCTATGGCTCCAACACTTGGTGAGCATCTAGGCCGCTAACTTATCGAAAAGGACGCCCTAGAGTGAGAGCCCACAAGCATGCATAAACAAAGACATCTCTCACAATCCCACATCAGTTTGGTCCAAATAGTTCATTACACCTCTCAATTATTTTTCCTTTTTAGCCCCCCTTACTTATGGCATACGATCAGACAATGCCACAATGCCCTAACTTAAGGGTATGTCCAACCTGCCTAAATAAACAAGTAAAAATACGCACAACTGGACTGCCCTAACTTAAGGGTATGTCCAACACCACATCGACTCTAGTCATAAAACATATGACCAGACCGCCCTAACTTAAGGGTACGTCTGACTTCTACTTAACTGACGACATGAAGTATAAAACTAGACTGCCCTAACTTAAGGGTATGCCTAGCCAGCGGTAAACAAAGTTACATAGGGCATAGGATTAGGCTACCCCAACTTAGGGGTGTGCCTAACCTGCCTAAAACGAGTACGAACGACAAAAGGTCAGACCGCCCTAACTTAAGAGTACGTTCAATCTACACAACATCAACGACAAAAGCATATCGCTAGGCGGCCCCAACTTAGGGGTACACCTAGTTAGCCTAAACTGTTTAAGTTACATAAGGCAATTTGACCAGGCTGCCCTAACTTAAGGGTACGCTTGATCTACCTGAACAATTACAACCGACGTATGGCTAAACCGACCTAACTTAAGGATACGCTTAATCTCCACAACGACAATATAAAAGAACAACCATTGATATACTTGCACAAAATTTATATTTTTTTTCTCTTCTTAGGCAGATGATCAGACCTACCCAACTTAGGGAGACATTCAACCCTGCCTTGTGTTTAGAAGGGAAAATAAAAGCAGATTTGTACAAACTCTCTGACTTTTTATATTATCACGAGCATAGGACTGAACCGCCCTAACTTAAGGGTACGCTCAACCTGCCCGAATTACCTTTATTATATTTTTCACTTGCTTTTCTTTTCTTTTTGTTCTACCTGACTTACTGACTGACTTTCCCAACTTAGGGTGCCTGGTCTGTCAACTCATATAGATTCCTATAATATATATCAACTTCTATACTTTAGTTCATAGCTTATGGCTAAGCCGCCCCAACTTAGGGGTATGCTTAGCCTTATGCCTTTCTCCCCCTCAAAAGACAACACACAAAACTGGGTCTAAGCAACTTAGAATATCCCCAGCTCTGCTTTCAGCAACCTCAAAAGAAACATCAGGATTCTGAGCCTTCCCAACTTAGGGCACCTGTTCCCCTGTTCAGAAACCCCAAAAAGAAACAAGTGACTGAACCGTCCAACTTAGGATAGGCCCAACCCAAAAAGATCATACATTCAGCCCAGTGACCATAAATAAAACACAGCACTGAACCCACTCAACCTAGAGGGATCCAGCCTTGGGTTGACCCGATCAAACGAGTGCAATACGCATTCCTCCCGCCTTCCCCCTTTTTCCTTTTTTTTAATTTAAACTGGTCAAATATCCGACTTTCACACAAATTCAAGTTCGCAGTGTTTCAAGAAACAAGGTACAAATAATATAAAGTCAAAAATAGTATTTATCATAGTCCCAGTCAGACAAGGGTAGTAGGTTTACGGGAATACAGGATCACACGAGTAAAGCGAGATTATACCTGAGTGTTCCCTGCCTCCAGAACCCTGCCTGGGCTCCGGCAGAGCTCCCGCAATCGGTGGGCTGACCTCCCACAAGGTCTTGCTGCGGTCCTATGGGTTGCAATCCTGCCTGCCGCCTTCCTCTCATAACCTCATACTATACTTAAAGTAAGAAGGGCAGAAGGAGGGGTTTCAGACGCTCGAGATACAGGAGGGGGACCGACTCAACTTGCAGGAGAGGGCCTTATTATCTTCAATCTCCTGAGGGCCCCGCAATAATGGTCAAATAGTAGTAGCTTGGTCAACTTCTGAAGTCAAACTGTCAAAATCAACCCCCTGTTGACCTCCCAAATCACAGCACTTAACTCCCTTCTCGAGCTCAGTCACTGCTCTGAATCCCCACACCTTTTCTTAGCCCGAACGCCGATGCACAGCAGCCTGTAACAGTCAGCGGCAGTATACAGCAATATGCAGCAACCAGCAACAGCAGTTCGTGCACAGACGCAGCAGCAGCCTGGTCAGATTGAACTTAGCCGCCTAAGTCAAACCTTTATGACGGCCTCCTAAGTCGTCGTGATAGCCTCCCCTACAGCAGCAGCGACCACTCCGTAACTTCGTTATTACGCCCTGCCGGTAGTTGCTTTGTCCCCTCCCCTTCTCATTTCTGCCCTGCCATGCTCGCGAGATAAAGTACAGAAACCCCGGGGTGAAGTACGAGATGACTCCAGCAAGACCACAGTAAACGCCCACGCATCCAACACTCAACAAGCAACGTGCGACCTACTCTCGTCACGATTGAACCCCACGGACTGTTGGTTCCCACCACCCACATAGAGCCAAGGGGTCACTCCGTCAAACATCCATCACCACCTTTCCCCATCTCTCTCTTATCCTTCCTCCAATTCGCCTGCATCTGCCACACCCACACTCCCGACAACTCTATCAGTCAACCAAAGGGGAGTCGCTCGTCAGTCGAAAACGAACGTCACAGGCAGGTAAGCTCCCACCCTTTTTCTCTGTCTGTTCCCACCTGGTCGACAATCAGACTAGGCTCACAACATATCTCACTGGGATAGCCACGACGAGACACGACTGCTACGGGTGAAGAGGGTCATGGAGGACATGACGAACACCGACTAGAGCATGATGGCCAATACCATCACGATCGAGGCGGCCATAATAATCAGCACCATGTTGAGGTTGATCACGATACCCCTCTCGTAAGGGTGTGCCCGATGAGAATGAATCTTCCGCTTGGACATGGAAGTATACGTATATCCTCGATCACATGCATCCCAGGTAAGTATCGTTGTCCTCATCACTATCTCGGTCGCTTCGTCTTCGCTATCTTAGTCGTCCTCCCTCCTCGTAATTTCAGTCGCGCCCCCTCCTCGTAATCCCAGTAATCTCGGCTGGTTCTCTATAGGGGGAGCACATCTACTGCAGTGTGCGCTCCTGACCACGTGCGAGCTGAGTAGAGAAACTGAACGAGCCTACCGCCAGAGTACGGGTAGGTTCATTCCTAACCTCGCTATCACTCCTGCAATGACTTCCATGCTGCTCGTTCCATCTCTAAGTCTAATCCTACTAACTTCCTGCTCGAACTAACTACTGAACTGAATTCGCCCAGGCCTGAAGCCTCTACTTTAGCTTTCAATCCGCCCATTCCTACTCAAACATGATCGAGAGCAGCCCTCTCCCTCTTCACCATATCCATACCTCCGATGCCTCTCCCGCAACACCTTTTCTTACTAACTTCTAACCTACTAACTCTTCACGGGTTCTGACTTCAAAATCGTACTCGCCTCATCTTCAAACCCCAATTTTGATTCCTCCCTCACCCAAATCCATCCGGAGATGTGCGAGATACCCCTTTTTCTACCTCCCTCCTAAAACTAACACCGAAATCGAATGCGCCCTACTCTAAAACCTCTGCCTACCAATTTTCTACACTCGATTCTACTGAGAGTCGAGGGGGGTATAGCCTTTTTCTTTCCCTCCATAGCTTCTCCGCCTGCCATCTCCCGCCCCTACTTCTCATACCACTCTCTGCCCACTAACCCGCTGCCGAAACTAACGCCTTTACTCATTTCGCAGCCCTTCAAACTCCCGATTTCGACTCTTCTCCAGCTCGATTCCATTAGGAATCGAGTGCGTTACCCCCCATTTGACTGCGCCCCGCTTTAATTTCGCCATCGGTCGTCCCCTCGACGTGCATGCATCTGCCGTGGTTTCGAGCCGGATTCACTCCGCCGTTTCCAACACTCCCGTCGGCCTCTCCCTTCCGAAATCAGCGTCGCGCCCGGTTTTCTCCCTCTTCCCACGGATCCCTCCCCAATTGGTTGCGCTCCCACTCCCCTTCTGCGTCCGAGTTCTCACCCCGCCATCCTTGTTTCCTCCCCACTTTTCTTCCCTCTCTCCTCTCTTCTTGCTTTCCCTCCGCTCTTCAACTCACTATGTAGTAGCTTTAGTGCCTTCGACAGTCTTATATAAAAATTGGGTGGAGTCAAACTACCTCATGTCGTTCGAATGCTCTAACTAAGGAGAAAAACTGGGTAGATGCCCACCCATGCGGCACCTGGCCAGCCTCCTCGACATCGTTCCAATTTTAACGGATGTCCCGAAGGACTACACTCTGTATTGGCCCTGAGAGACTGCCGTTGAGATGTCCGGGCCCAGGCAGTTGAGAAGTACTCGGTTCTGCTCATCAATGAAGCTCTACCATCGGGATTCGAACTCGGGTCTGTATTTCAACAGTTCCTAGGTGTATCCACAGGGCTAGGTTCTTGGATCACGGCCGGTCCCGAAGACCGGTGCCGGACCTTGTCCCAAGTGGGACTAGAAATAAAGAATAAAATAAAAATAAAAATATTAATAAAATTTTGAAATAAGAATTAGAAAAACAGATAGGGGCGGAGAACAGATGATACTTGGTCCTCGGCCCTGCTTCGCCGGCCTGCGGTCGGATCCCCCAGCAAAACTAAGGGGGATAGTCCCGCGGGACCCTCAACCCCTAAGTTTGCACTGTAGCGCTCCTCCGCTCCTCCCATTCTGGCTGCTGGCTTCGATCCCGGGATCCGTAGGTTGAAAGTTTAGTGTTGTAACCAATAGGGTTAAGCCCAAGCCTGGTTGTAGCAGGTGGAGCTCTCTATATAAAGAGTAACTGTAGCCTGTCTGGGCCTAAAAAAAGTGCAACGAGGCTGCTGCTTGGTCCATCCTTTAGAACCATGACCCCGCACGCGTGCTATGTTAGCTTGGGGTAGGCTTTTACTCGGTCCGCCGTGCGCATAGTCCGCATTGTCACAGCCAACCGCTGAGGCTTCCCCACGCTGCCTCTTTCTCTGAAAGGCTGCCCTTTTTATCGTCTCCACCTCGGAAAAACTTGGCCCTCACCTTAGTTCGCGCCATCCTTACTTGGCTTTGGCGGCGACTTCTACTTCTGATGGCGCACGGTCAACCTAGAGCCTGCGTAACTTCACACGGTGCGGCCCTGAAACGTCGGTCTCTAGTAAGTCAGACAACATCCTTCTCTAGTCACAGCCTTACCTGGTCAACTTTACGCCGCCCGTAACTGCGCCCGTGTGTGCAAGGTTGCGACTTTATCCCAGATTCTAACCTAGCACTTACTTGCTCTACCGGCATCTCATAGCTTATATTGGTCAATTGTTCGGTCAAGCTAACGCGTGCCCACAAAGTGCACGCTCACACACTCTCTAATCAATTCAAAGACGCGTGTCACTCCCAATCCCTGAGAATCGGTTGTGGTCGCACAAAAATGAGGCACGCTCCCTGATGTCGTCAAGGAACGTACCTCTTGTAAGCTGCAAAAATGTGCTCAAATACCCTTGTAAAGGTAATCGGGCCGACAGTTTTCCGAA
The DNA here is from genome assembly GCA_003427395.1 of Chara braunii. Lineage (NCBI taxonomy): Eukaryota > Viridiplantae > Streptophyta > Charophyceae > Charales > Characeae > Chara > Chara braunii. The sequence goes on from BFEA01000141.1 coordinate 1,166,005, forward strand.
CCTTATTAAGCGACATCCCTGTCGCGTCGAACAATCAAAACTATAAACATAACCACATCTGCTGACGAGGAAGTAACCAATCCGATTGGCGGGCTCGACTCTGTTTGAGGTATTCTTATCAATCTTCTCCTGTCACGGCGTTCCACTGCCAGGGTTTCAACCTGGGTCTCCCACGTTCCGACCTCGGAGTTAGGGGATACTTTGTTGCGTACTACAACGTAATACTTGCTTCCAGGTAGTAGGTTGGTAGCCCTTTCCCTTTGTCGTAGACATCTGCCGACTCATCGTCGGGTGTCCTGTTTAGTCATCGTCCCACGTATGGGGTCAAAACTTAGGATGCGGGCCCTAACTGAGACCTCTTTTAAATACGGGGTACCTTTAGTCCCCAAATGGTAATGCCTACCACCTCGAATATCCAATCATAATGAACGTCCATCATGAAGTCTAACACAGGTGGCTTTAGCCTTTAGGTCTCCATCTTGGCCCACCGCGGAACGGTCGATCACGCCGAATCCACGGCCCACCACGTTGTTATATAGCAATGGTGCCCTCGTTGGTTGCGCAACGATAAGCAGTTTTTCCTATCTTGGCACCCTGAAGGGTCCCGACTCTTGACTTAATCGACCCCAATGACTTTGCCTCTAGCTAAGCCTCTCCAGGCGGCCGACCCTTGAAGACTTAACCTTTGGTAAGCCATGGTCCCGCTGCCAGGTTGTGTCGGTCAGCCCCCCTCGCTGGGAGTTAGGTTCTATAGTTCCAACGATGCTAAGTATAGCCCCCTTAGCTTGGCCTCACAAAATATGTCCCTTAGACTGACTTCATTGTGGTCTGACACTTTCTTTCAAAAATCCTTTAGAATAATCAAAGGATCATATACCAACTGCCCACGGGACTACATGGAGGGATAGCGCCTTCTTCAACACTCCACCAATTTCCTCAGTAAATCCACAAGGTCGTGTCTCCCTTACTTTAATCAGAGTAGGTAAGGTCACACGTCTTTTAGGGACATCTTTCAAAGTGTCTTCCAAAGTTCCATCATAATTGCCAGAAGTTTCCATCCATAATTCTCACAAAAGTTTTGGCCTTTCCTCGTCAAACTTACATACATACAAAAATATCTCATCATTACAGCATCTCTTTCGAGTACTCTCACAAATTTCATCCTTTTAAGAAAGTCCAATTGGCCATTGGGCTTCCCTCTCTCTTTTCTAAATCATACAGAAGACACAACTTTGGTTGTGACCTTTCCATTCACCATCATATAAATCCTTTGCAAAGTACATCACAAGGCACTCTCTCCCACTGTACTTTGGTTTTCACTTGTCATTGGGACAAGGATGTGCAAGTACAACGGAAGAATGTGCAGATTAGTTTACTTCACAATGTTCATCTTCATCACACCAACATCCATATGGGCAGGTCAACAACTGAGAGTGAGTATAACACACCGCACAAAAAAAAAGATAGGTCTGAGACTCGCACATGCATACAGAATGTGGTCAAAGTATTGTACAAAGAGTCCAAATATCCAACAAGGCATCACAGTATCCAACAAGAATCAAGTATCGATCAAGTGTCAAGGTATCCGAAATCGACCGTCACTCCACACCTCATACCACTCACACATGAAGGAATCACAGCTTACACAAAAGCATTACAAAAAAAACATTCCTCATCACACTAAAGAAAGCGAAAAGGAAAAAAAAAATAGTCAGAATCATACTCAGTGTTATCTTATGTACAACTAACCTGAAAAGTCTATAATGCGAAGGTAAACATCTTACTACTGGCTCAACTTACTGACATACATGGGTCTGATCCAATCCTCCATGTATCTCTCTATGTATAAGCAATCATCAGTCAAAGAGTCGGAGATGTCTTGCGTATGCTAGACCTAGACTTTTCCGGACCTTATTAAAGAACCTCATTCCCGATCACTCATGACCTCCTGCAGCTGCCTATACAACTGTGCCCTTGCCCCATCACGAGTCTTAGGAACCAAAATTTCATTCCTATCTCTCCACACTCCAGATGACTCTCTGACGGCCAAACCATTTGCCTCATCTTTGAGACTCTTGGGGCAGTCGAAAGATCGGTGTTTGCCCTTCTTGCAGTAGAAACATTTGCCAATCTTCTTCTGGGACATCTTGTCTCCTTCCTGCGAGGGTACAGATGACGGAGTTGCTGTAACCTTACTCGTGACCTCCTGTTGTGGGACCTTCGGGGAAGTGGGACATGCTGCTCTGCCATCTGTCCGCGTCACCTGCTCACTAACTCGTCCCTCTGGTCCAGAGTCAGTGGCCCAAGACCCCAATGCGTCCCGCAGATCTGCAACAAGAGGCATATCCTGAGGTATGGTGGACCCCTGGCAGCCCCTCGGATCCACTCTCAGCTCGGCCTCCACCATGGTCTGACCCACACTCTCCTGAACCTCCTGTTGTCCCACGGTCTCTCCCTTAGTTATAGGTGGAACTACTTCAATCCTCATGGCCTCAGCGGGTGACCTCTCCTTTGGCTTCGCTGGCTCCTGTCCAAGTGTTAGGTCAGCGGGCATCCTCCATTTAAACTCTCCACCTTCTGTGTCCTTCCCAACTAGTTCCTCATGTGGATTCAACATCTCTTTATCTATCAGGGGAACCTCCTCACCCTCTTGCAGGTCCGCCTTCTTTTCTTTCTTCTGGCTTTTGAAGGTTTTTTCTGTAGGTCGTCTCCTGATCTCAAACCCCTGGACCTCTGTCCAATCCACTACTGCAATAGGAGCCTGCTGTGCACACTTGGCTTCCAAGTCCTTTATCCTCTTTTCCCACTCAGCCTTCATCGCTTGGAAGGAAACCTGTTGTGCCTGCAAATAGACCCTCAGAACGTCATTGACCTTATTGAGGATCTGGTTGACATGCTTGATAGCTTCATTCTCAGCCCTGATTTCCATCATGTCTACTTTCGCTGCATCCATCTCCTTACTCTGCCTTCCCAACTCCTTCTTCAAACCTTCAACCTCTCTTTCCCAATCCACCCTCTGGCCATATACTTTTTGAGCCACCTTCGTCAATCTTTCCCCAACCTTCTGAGCCGAAGCCTTGGCTGCTGCAAAGCCCTTCTTCAAAAGGCCCTTTAGGTTAAGTAAGTCCGTAGAGACTAACTTAATCCCCATCTCCTCATGATGCTCTCTAGACCTCCCTGCAGCCTCCATCAACTTGTCAAAGCTGACCCAAACTTCTGAAAATAGGGGAAGATCTCCCTTCTGAGTGCAAACGCTCTTACCACTTTTGTCCTCCACTTCCTCAGGCTGCTCTCCCTGGTGCATCTTCTCATTCAACTCTGCCAAGTTCTTCAACCTGAGCTGGACTTTAATCTCCTTTTCTCTAGATGTTGTCTGAATTCTGTCCAGCTCTTTTTCCTCGTCAGCCTGGTCCTCCTTGCGCTCCTGCATCCGTGGCTCATGGGGTGAGTCTGGTTCTATATCTGACATAGGGCAGTCCACAGCTATCTGAGTAGGCTGTGGAGGCATACCTGGACCACCTGACCCTCCTCTTTCGTGTCTTTGGGATCTGTGCTCCTTTCTCCTTTCTTCCCTCTAAGTCCCTGATGACATGCCCTGCTCAAAGGTCCTCCTTTCAGCTGTCTCTGTCTCCCTCCTTCTCTTCTCCAGACTCCTTCTTTCACCTGCCTGACGTGCTGGAGTATAGTAATCCCACAGCAACTTCTTCCAATGTTCCCAATTCATAGAAGGTGCCACGATAGATCTGACAAAGGATCTAATGTGCCGCCTTACGTACATAAGGAAGCTCACCATCCTCTGCTCCCCTGGAACATTGAGGTCATCTGCATATCGATCATAGGCCCATAGGAACTCCCCCAAATTAGTGGAGTCAAATCGAACGGGCTGTCCATCTCTCCCCACTGGCGACGGGTGCAAGCCCTCCATCCTCCTTTCAAAATCCTGCCAGGTTAGTGACTTCCTGACAAAGTTGGCAATGGGGTCTATTCACTCGCCTACGCCTCGCACCTCCCTCAACATCCTGGTTCCATCTCATCCAAACTCATGCGCATGCCTCTCGAACTCAATCAGGAACAACTCAATGTTCCCTCCCTGGAAAAGTGGAGGTCTGTCCTCTCTCCTGGTCGTCGTTTGCGCCCTCTGTCTGGTCACCCCCAAAGGGTTTTCCACTGGTCCTGCCCCTCCCCTCCCTCTTGGTATGGCTGCCCCAAATGGTGTCAAGCCTGCACAACAAGGAAGAGAGAAACATGAGCATACAGAGGGTAAGCAGGTTTGGTCAAAACACAGCAAGAGATAGACATAACCCTCCCCCAACTATCTACATATGTGTATATATATATATGAGTCTACCCCAATGCTGTAACCCATCATACCATTCTGCTGAGAATAACATCCTATAAAATTTACTTATACTAATATCCCTATGTAAGTACTCAAAAGGGTGACTCTAACTGGTGAGATCCATGCTCACCTCCTCTCGAGCGACGAACTTCTTTAACCTCGAGCCTGACACCCAGTCTTTCCAAGCCGTCCTATTTATCTCCTCAATTTGGTAGGCTCCATGCTCACCACTCCTTGTGAACCTGTATGGTCCCCGCCACCTCTTGTCCAACTTCCGCGACCACTGCTTCTCCAAGGATGAGTAGTATAGGAACACAATGTCTCCCACCTTGAAAGGCTCTTTCCTTACCCTTGCCATCTTATCCCACCTGAACTTATCCTTGGTACGACTGTCCGCCACCCTACTTGCCGCCTCTTCAATTTTGTCCTCTATGGCGTCAATCTGACGTACCCTTAGATCAAGCAATTCCTCAAAGGTCAGATTCGTCTCGAGGTCCTGCCGCCTCCAAGTCTTTAGGAAGCTTTCAATAGGGAACGTCGCATGCCTAGCATACCACAACGTGGCCGGTGATCCTTCTGACAGTGATGTTATCCACGAAAAAAGTGACCCTTAGGAAGTCTGGCCACTCATTGGGCTTGCCACTAGTCCACTTGGCGAGAAGATTCGTGATGGTACTATGTCCTCTCTCCACAGGTGCATTAGCTTGAGGGTGCACCGCAGTTAAAAGTGCCTTTACTTCTGTACAGGTGAATTCGGACCCCCTATCCATCACAAATCTAGAGACAAATGGGTAACGAAGATAATACTCTTCGATGCATCGAGCCAACGTCTCACCAGTCTTTGTGCGAATGGCCCAACCATCTACAGAACCGGAGAGATTATCCCACGCATCGAAGATAAAATTATAGCTTCTTATTCCTAGCGGAATGGCCAACAGATCCAGTTGTAGGACTGCTCCAACCTCACGAACATGCCTTGGGTGAAGTGGCTCCCTAGGTTTGAGAGAGGATCGCGCCTGGCATGGTACACAAGATTTACAGTAGTCGTTGATCATTTGTCCCATGCCATCCCAATAGTACAGTTCGTGTATCTTGAGGTATGTCGTGTCTGTGCTCCTATGACCCCCTGTCGTACCATCATGTAGGGCAGCTATGATGTCAATCTGACAAGTGACGCCGTTGACTACTCTTCTGGGAATTCTCCCTTTGCTTCTTATGAATAGATGGTCATCCCTTACTAGAAAGTCTGACCTCATTTTTAGAACTCTCTCGCTAGCATCCCTTTCCCTCATCTCGCATGAAAGAAGCATCCCGAGCTCGAGATAAACTCCATCATACTCCTCTGGCCGGAAAGCTTCTTTAACCTCTCCTTCCTCAAAGTCGTCATTTTCTCCTTCGTGGATCACATTATCACCCCCTTCCTGATTTTGTCCCGCAGTCCTAGCCAACTCATCCTGAAGCAGTGTGTTAGCTAAGAGATGTACCTTGCATACCAATTTTTTGTATTTTTCCACCTGTTGCGCCCCATTCTCAATCGTGAGCAGGTCCTCATGTAGTTGATACTTGTTTGCTAGGGCCAGATCCATCATCCATCAAGAGGTTAGACCCTCAACAATCTGTAAAGTTCCTTAACTGATTATACTGTAAGTTATAATCCATCTTAACCCAGTTGTGGTTAAGCATCAACAACTGCCCAACAACGGATACCTTGAGGTGGGCACCAACCACTGCCCTCAAGCTACCTGTTAATGAAAATCAAAACAAACTATCACTCACCCATACCAAATGAAAAACTCTACAGACTGTCGGTTCACACTCCATCATGAGCCAGCAAAATACCCACAAAACACAAAAATGTTTGTCACAGCCAAAGACGCGCCGCTGACACTTGAGGCATAGCATGACCGCGTAGTGACGGCCTCGACCACAAACGCTCAACCTAACCAGGGTCAAGGGTATAAGGCAAAGCACTGACACTAATACTATTCATCTCAAATGACTCATTCATGTCATCTTCATTTTCATCACTCCATGGCTAGACAAGTGTGTGTATGTGCTCTATGTGTGTATGTATGTATGCACTTGTCTGTGTCTGTGTGTTTGCTCCGCTCGAATGTCGTAACCAGTCTATTCTGTCGGTCGGCGGTTGCTGCAACTTGATTCCTTAACCGGTTGTTGTAACCGGTTGCACCAACAAGTTGTGGGCACCGGTTGTCTGCAAACGGCCTTGAGCCGGAGGCAACCAAGGTTGAGGTCATCCGAAAGTGGCCTCAACCAGCGAATGTATGCGAGCTGCGTTCTTTCCTTGGTTTGGCCTCATATTACCGGAAGTTTGTGCCCAAATTTTCTGTCATTGCGCACCCACTCTCAAGACTAACAAGTAAGAATGTTGCCTATGTGTGGTGTGAGAGATGTGAGACTGCGTTCCAAGCCTTGAAAGAGGCATGGGTGAGTCATCCTGTGCTCTGCATTGCAGATCCCAACCTCCAAGTCCTATCAAATGCGAGTCCGATAAGGCTCCAGGTTCAACGATTCATTTGATTGATTCCTCCAGGGCTCATCCAGTCTCTCTTGGGTGTGTGCATTTGTCTTCTTTTATGCAAACTTTGGATATTGTGAAGACTGAAGTCGGAGACCTAAACGCTTGTTGTGAAAGGTACGTGGAATAATTTATAAAAAAAGTTCATTGATTTCGAGGATTTCATTGAGAAGAACACCAGATATGACCGAGGATAAGGTGGAGGGGGGTTATTGAAAAACTTTTTTTTTTTTACCAACAG
>BFEA01000141.1:1178767-1195431 GCA_003427395.1 Chara braunii
CCCCCTCATCTGCATCTATGTCAGCTTCCTCTCCTTCTTCGGCTGGCGTCATCTACACACTTGTCTCTTCCACTGGCTGCATGTCCTCATTCCATCCCCACCTTTCCTCTGCAGCCATCTCTGCCTCTCACGTATCTCCCCCTGCACCTCCCTCCTCAGGAACCATGGCATCTTATCCCGCCACCTCCTCGACGTTAGTTTCCATGGCAACCCCCTCATCGCCCCCCCCCCCACCCCCCCTTACACCCAGGACACAGAATGCCGAGCTCCAACGCCAGCTCACCCTGTCCCATGATCACATCCGCCAATTCCAAGGAGGTAAGCCCTTGCCTCCCCACCTCGCGGCACAGCCTGTTGCCCCTTTCATCTATCGACAGCATCAGACACAGGCCGCTGCGATACATTTCACTCTCCCACCACCATCCACCACTCATGTGGGGGTTGGGAGTGCGACTTATCTACAAACATGAAGTCCAAAAATGTGTGTATGTGAAGAATATACTAAGGAAATAGTAATTTGTAAAATTTTTGAGACTGTGTTTTTTGGTCGGTAGGTGCATAGTAATTTTAGTACAATCTATGTGTCTAGCGTTGAAGTTGTATGCACCTACCGACCTTCCCTACGGAACACCTGTTTGAAAGCTCTGACTTCATTTTCAAAGGTTTTGTTATTTGGATGTTTCTCTGTCACAAATATATAAAGACACAGTAACATGTATAATGAAAGAAGTGTTTGATACATTATCCGAAATGAACGATTTTTCAATAGGTTAATATTAATATGGTCGCGCTTGATGCATCCAGCCTTAAATCCGCCTCATCTCCCGATTTGTTTTCTTTTTTTTTTCCTCTCCCTCACACACTCACACACACACACACACACACACACACACACACACACACACACACACATACACACACACACACACACACATACATACACACACACACACACACACACACACACACACATATACAAGTACACAGTCACACGCACATATACAAGTACACAGTCGATCTAATATATGACTTTCAATTTCAGGGATGTGCTGGAAAAAAGGATGAAGCGATAACACTCAACATATTGGAAGAAGGAAGAAGTGCTCTTTTCGAAGACGAGTGGTATGCAGATGCGTATGATATGTGTCCGCTCGGCGGGKATGGTTGGGGGCGCATGGGAGGACTGTGGGGATCCAGGCCAGAAACAAGGAAGAAGTATGAAGTGAACGTAGAGATGAACATTGTGAATCTTCTTCCTTGCAGTTTTGTCACTTCTATCGGAGAACGTCTAAGTTTTCAAGAGATCCATGTCGCACGTTTGAGAAATGAAAAATGGCTTCATGGAACTATGATTGATTTCATTTTGCAATCAAGTCTAATGGAAGCCGCATGTGTCACTGAACAAAGTCTTGTTTTTGTATGCTCTGAGATGTGGCATACAATCATCACAAATAAACAAGCAGTGGATACAAGGATTCGGGATTGCGGGCAAAGGTTGCCTGAAGGCCGRGSGAAAAWTYTAGTTTTTTCGTWYAGGTYGAAGATTTGGGAAAACAAAATAGTSGTGGYGCCTGTTTGCCACGAGAACCACTGGACATTGTTGGTGATGGTGAATGTGGGGGATTTTGTGAAGGGAATCACGAAACAGGGCAAGAAAGGAGCGAGAGTCATCCATTTAAACTCGTTACGAAGTGCTGAGCTTTCCGATTGGAATCCGTTGCGTTGTTGAATTCGCGATGAGTTTTTGGTTTGCAATTCAGAAGGACGACGTCCCACATTGTCTGAGGAAAAAAAATCATGGAACACATGTAAAAAAATGTTCGGTGAAGATATGATTAATGTAGAATGTGCACAACAAGACAATGGGGACGATTGTGGACTGTACACATGCATTTATGGACAAAAGATCATCAGACACTTTGCTGGGTTGACCTGTGCCGATCAGCTTACCGCAGATGGTATTGGGAACGTCATAAATGCTACAAAAGTCGACTCTTCTGTCATTTCAGAAAAACGGGTAAAGTGATAGAATACATAGCCAAGTATATCGCACTCGAGAAAAGTTTTGAAGAATCAAAGATAGTAGATATAGTGAAGAGACTATCTTTTGGAGAGCTGGAGGAAGATTTTGAGACTCCATAAGTGTATACTTATGGAGATTATAACGGTCAATTTTCATCGAGATCATAGAGTGACAAATCATGAAGATGTATTTGCATGTGATTTGCGACAAACTTATTGGTCGTATTGCGAACAGTGGTAGGACAAGAGTTGTCAGTTCTCGACGCAAATATCGTGATCATCGATTTGAAATTTGATAACAGTCTTCAATTCGTAAGGTAGTTGTCATAGTGTTTGTGGTTGAGTGCATTGCATTTTTTTCGAATGTTGTATTGCATATTGTCATATAAGATTGAATGACTTAGATACGGAACATACTTTTACGTAGATGAAGAAAGTTGAATAAGGGGGTGTCGACAATCAATGTGTGACTTCTATTCTCGTTTTTTACTACAAGTTGTTGAACATCTTCAAGATAACGACACTTTGACTAAAAATATTTGTGGTGCTTGTAATGTTCATAAAATTTTAAACTATCCATGTGTGAATAGTTTTATACTTTGCATACTTTAAATTTTACCATTACATTTACAACAAAATTATGTTACTGAAAAATAACTTTAGAAGGTGTTTCTCATACTTGTAATATTAAAAAATAATTTTAAAAGATATGCATAATCTGTCTTGTAAGATCTATATAATTTTCATACATATATGCATCAAATTTATATATTTTGTTTATAAAATTATTCAAATGTACATAATACATGCATAAAATGTTAGAAGGACTCGACTATAAACGGAAAACAACAAGAAAGTATTATTTTAAATCCATAAAATTTTAAATTCAACAAATTCCTTAAAATATGATTCTATTTTTTTCAAACAACATGAAGTGTATATGAAGATACTTACTTTATTTCTCTGCACGCTCGATTTGCACAGAAGATTAATAGCAGTGTTGCATGTAACAAGTATATGGTTCGATCTCACGGTTGATTGAACTCTTCAGTACAGATGGTATCGAAAGAAAAATACGAGGATATATGTAGGAGACGGAGAGAGCGTCATGACAACATTGACATGCATGCGAGACAAGCAAAAAAAGGCAACAAGAAAGAATTTGGAGTGAAGATGAAATGCAGTGCGTAGGAAAAGAAGGAAATAGTGGACAAAGAAAGAGGGACGATGTATATCGACCGTTGTTGAGAAAGACGTCAACACCGAGGACCACGGAACACATAAGTGAGGCATCTGTCACATCAACACTCACAAAAAATGTTCGTCGGAAAAAAAATGTTGACATTCTGAAGGCACCCAGCAAGATAAAAAAGAAGTGTATGAATGATGATCCTCACACACTAAGGAAGACACATTTGAAGAAGGTGTACGATGATCATCGTGAAAAGAGAAAAAAAAACGGGTAGAGATAATGAATTTTTTTTTTCTGAAATCAAGACAGGAAGAAATGAAGTGAAAAAAAGAGGAGACACTGCATACGATGAAGAAAGAACGAAAAGTTATGCGGAGCAAAATCGTACAAAGAAGCCAAGGTATGAAGACGAAGAAGACAATGATCAATTTTGCGAAATGGATGCAAACGATGAGCAAGCGGAGAAATCGCAGGGGTCGGAGGACACACCCGACAACAAGGAGGAGTCCAAATCTGCAGTCGATTGGGATGACGAAGGAGAGGACGAAGATGTTGACAAAGACGAACACATTCAGGACGAGGATGAAGAGGATAACTGTGGACTTACCAAGAACGTTCGATCATCCAAAAGAGGTATAGATACATTTTCACGAACCAGTGTAGTGTTCTTCAATGTATAGGCATGGTTTATGTAGTATATTAAAGATGTGATATCAACGAGAAAAAAAAAACGACTATCGGTGCTGACGTTGTTCGTTTTCATTGGTGTCTCGTTTTGTTTCGCTATGAAATGTGGATATTTATTTTTGCAGGACAACAAAATTGTAAAACAAGAAAGGTATACAAGAAAGAAGGCTTGGAGAAGAACGATGTGACCACGACAAAAACAAACCTGTTATCACAAAAGAAAAGAAAAGACATAATATTTAAGTCCGTTGCGAAGACATATGTGTATATGTCTGCGGACGATTGTACTTTCTACCCGAAAGAGGAGCATTTTCTTCAACCAGTATTGACCACGACCAACCAAGTCGGTAGTTGGGCAATGGAAAGGATTAAAATATATATAGAAAAATGCGGGGTATGACAAATATTCGTCGAATGCAACAGAGTAATGACAACTACCAGGGGGAAAATCTCATGGAATTTGAAACATGAATTTTGGGCTGCGAAAGGATATCCTCTTATAAAGAGGGGCCAAACCGACAGACATGATGTGACAAGAAGGCAATTGAAACAAGAAATGTCCAAGAATACGACGTGGAGGTGTAACGGCAGAGAACCATGGGGCGATTCAGCGTTCCAGAAAGCGCTTATAAAGATATTTCAACATGCAAGGAAAGAAGAAGGGGTGAGAGTATCTCTCCAACAACTTGCATTTGCTGAAATGATAATAAGGAACGGTGTGCTACAATGTCGACAGACGACATCCTTGAGCGACAAAATTACCGAATTGGCCGCCATTAAAAAAAACATCATTAAATCGGTTCAATCACGGGACGTTGTTGTCAAATTTAACATTTTCAATCTGGACCGTTCAACATCCGTTGCAAGCAACGCTTTCCTTGTTTTCAAAGAGGGACAGTCAGCGTCGCAAGAAAATGACGTTTGTGACTCTCTCTTCATCAATGAGGATTACTCATTCAGCACCATGGTTCTTATGTGCCGTTCGTCGGAACGTAGGAATGGAATGCAGGCAAAGCACTAATTTAGATGTTTAGGTACTCAAGTTCGTCAATTTTGTAACTGTATATCATCAAGATTTTGTACATTAGGGTCTGTCCACATGTTCGGTAAATAAAGATAGGAGATCATTAGAGAGAACATAATGCCTACAGGAACTTAAAGTGCATATCACAACATTCTCACAACTTTAGAAGTTTGATTTTGGTGAGGAAGAGGACGGGATACACTACTAACGCCCTTGTATCAATTTTTTTAATGTTTTGTAGTTGTATCTATGGACAAACTTTGTATGAAGAGGTCGATACTATAAATCATTTGTATGTCAGATGATGTTGCAATTGAATTAGCTCATCACTTCATTTCATGGAATGTAGGATGACGGTTTTCTGATGGTCGGGTCAAACTTTTGAATTTCATGATCGACATTTTGTGTAAAAAGATAAAGGCAGCATATAACATTCTATATTTTTTATATATGCATAAATATACGTAATTTGTTGGACATTAGATCCTTATGTTTGTTCTAACGAGGTGATTCAAACATCGGAGGGATGGACAATGATATTGGCAGCACTGATAACATGTCATACGTACTTAAAATTCATGCATGTTTATAAGATCAATCACTCTATCTTCAATGTTGTTAGATATTTTTATGTGACACATATCATATATTTTGGAAAAATTCGATATTCACAGTCGTTGGGAATATGAACGGTGAAATGCAAAACAAAATTTCAGATGTATGTTTTTCTATTAGTGGGTTGTGATTTTTCTAACTTTGTGGTTATAAAATTGAACAGAGCTAGTAATTTTCATAACATCGAAAATTTCAAAGGCAGAGAGAGAGAGAGAGCGAGCGAGCGAGCGGGAGAGAGAGAGAGAGAGAGAGAGAGAGAGAGAGAGAGAGAGAGAGAGAGAGAGAGAGAGAGAAAGAGACATTCAATATTGCTTTCCTAAAATCACAAAATAAACAAAGTGGTGGTCGGTAGGTGCATAAAAATTTTCCTTTGCATAGTATGATTGTCTTTGTTTTACTACGCACCTACCGACCACTTTTCATTTTCTTTTTGGAAGACATCTTATGTTTTTTCTTGTAAGATATATACGCCTCATGATGACTCCGACGAAATAGTTTGTCACAGTCCCTCGTTTGTTGTTATTTTCTCCCTTTACGCCCACGGTTTACCAGACAACTCTGTTTAACTATATATTTATATATATATATATATATACACACACATATAGATATACACACACACATATATATATATACATACATACTATTTGTGATGATATATATATATATATACACATATATATATGCATATATATATGCATATATATATACATATATATTTACAGAGATAGAGAGAGAGAAAGAGAGAGAAAGAGCGAGGGAGAGAGAGAAAGATAAATAAACAGAGATAAACACATCCAAAGATTCCAAACGCAAAAATTGATAAAAAATGTGTCATCACATCGAAATGAAGCATATTTTTTATTACTCATTGTGTATGCGCTTTCATGTCATTTTGTTTTATCATGTTACCCAAGCTAAACAGAATTACGTTGCAGAGTACATACATGTCGATAACTATTCTTGACAACGCAAAAACCTTCATGGTTTTCCACGTACAGAAACGAAAGTTTACAAAAACGAGGTTTTCAATTTTGAGAGAGAGAGAGAGAGGTAGAGAGTTATGTATTCAATATTGTTTTCCTAACATCGCACAACGAACACAGTGGTGGTCGATAGGCGCATATGAATTTGCCTTTGCAAATATTGATTGTCTTTGTTTTACTGTACACCTACCTACCATTGTCCATTTTCGTATTCAACGACATCTCAAGTTTTTTCTTGTAAGATATATCAGCCTCCTAATGAGTAGGTGAAAGTTCGACGAAAAAGTGACCCCACTTTCGCCCTACTCGTTTGTTGTCCTTTTCTCTCTCTCTGCCTCCGACCCAGGACAACTCTGTTTGACTGTATATATACATATATATATAATATATATATATATGTATATATATACCTACAAAGAGAGAGATTCTCGGAGAGAGAGGTATATATTCAATATTATTTTCCTAAGATCGCACAACAAACAAAGTGGTGGTCGGTAGGTGCATACGAATTTGCCTTTGCAAATATTGATTGTCTTTGTTTTACTATGCACCTACCGACCATTGTCCATTTTCTTATCCAATGACCTTTCATTTTTTTTTTTGTAAGATATATCAGTCTCCTGATGAGCAGGTGAAAGTCCGACGAAAACGTGACCCCGCTTTCGGTGGCGACTCGTTTGTTGTCCTTTTCTCCTTCTCTACCTCCAACCCAGGACAACTCTGTTTGAATGTATATATATATATATATAGTCATATATATATATAATATTATATATATACATATATATATACATATATATATATATAGTCATATATATATATATAATATTATATATATATATATATATATATATATATATATATATATATATATATATATATATATATATATATATATATATACAGAGAGAGGGGGCGAGAGAGAGAGAGAGAGGGACAAAGAAAGAAATAGACAGCCTACTATGCATGAAAAAGAAACACCGTTAAGGGTAAAAAAAAAAAAATTGGAGCTGGAAAAATTTCGGATACATGACATCAATGCGGACTACACATCGAAAACAATTTATCCCACTCTTAAAATAATTCATATATATAATTAGTTTAACCAATTTTCACCTGTTTTTTTGCATAATTTTGCAACATCACCACCAACACAGGGTTTCAACAGATGGGAGAGAAGATAAACAGTTGATGAACTGTTTGTAAACAGTTAAAAAAGGGTCAAACGATGAGATTCGTTTGGATCCTTGATTCTAGGTATAGGTTAAACCCCTTCATGATTATCATCATGAACATGATGATAAATAATTTATAAACTGATTAAAATCTGATGTTATACACAAAGGTCCCCGTTAAACTTTAGTGTTAACACACTCTTTTTTTTCTGTTGCACATACCCTCCTTCGTCCAGATCTGAGTTTAATTCTGTGTAGATCCGGGGTAGAATGACGGTCCCCTGAAGTTGCGGCCCTGGTTTCCGCCCATCTCCCCCACCTTCGACTGCCGCCGTCCGCGAGGTCCCCACCCTTTTTGAAAGTCAAATTATCGGTTTTTCGTAGTCAACTCCGAGCCCTCACAGGCGCGCCCTCTTTCAGAGTTTTTCATGGCTCGCCAAAAAGTCCGACGGTGATCCTCGATTCCTTACCCATGGGGTCAAAATGACGGTTAGTATGAAAACCCGGATGCCCGAGGTCATCCACAAACACCATGTCCACACGCACGCATACGTCAAAACCAAGCAAAAACAACAAAAAAAGAAAAAAATGGTATTAATTTCAAAGAAAAAAAACCTTCGGCTGGTAGACAGTCGCCCGACAACCAGCCCACATCTCAATTATCGTCGTCCCCGGCGAGCTTCTCTTACGATTCTTTCTTTTAACCGTTGCCCTATACCCAATGTTTACCTTTGAAGTGTATTTCTCGTTTCATCCCATTCCCTTGGTTAAATTAACCCCCATTGTCTAGTCACGGCGCCATCCTTTCCTTTAACCCCACCTTTAAACTATGGTACACGACCCACAATACATTCCTCCCTTTGGATCCATAGGACCCTCACGACCCCTGTCGCTCTAACTATGGTACATTCTTGCTTCTCTACTATGGTACAATTTCCCTTTTTGACTCATCATCCTTCTCAGAACATGCCTTTCTAACTGTGGTACAATATTCCCCAAGCGACTCTATGTCCGTCCTCGTTTTCTCATCCTCTTCTCGCGTCTCTCCCTCTTTCGTTTTCTCTTTTCTCTCTCCCGTTTGATTCTCAAGGCTTTCCTTGAGGCGTTCCTTCTTTCTCTTAGCCTGCGTTTTCCTAACCGGTCGGTGTCACCGTCATCCTCTCTAGGTCGTTTCTTTTTCCTAGGGGTCTTTGGAAGCGAAGGCTTCCGAACCTTGTATCCCTTCTTCGGCGGGCGAGACGAGGCCCCTTGTCAGGAGGTCTCCCCCTTTTCGTGGGTGATGGTCAATTTTTTGTCAAGCGCTTCCTTCCCTTTTCGTTGTGGCTCCTCCCCAAGAGTCCCTCTCGATCGGAAGAATTTGAGGCGAGCTCCTGCGACAGGGTCTCGCAGCTTGGTCCCGTCCAATTCGGTGAGCATGTAAGCCCCCCCATCCAATCTCTTTAGGATTCTATAGGGCCCCATCCATCGGTTAGCTAACTTCCGGCTCCAGGTCTTCTCTACCAACGAATCGTACATTAAGACTAGGTCGTTAATCCCTATCAGCGTTGGTCGGACCTGCAGATTTTTGTCCCACCTTTCCTTCTCTTTCACCCTCTCTTTCTCGATATTAGCCCCCGCTTCGGTCAGCCCGGCATCTAAATTCTCAGCTATCTGCTGTATGCGAGCCTCTAACAATTCCCCCCTGGTCATGTTGGTCTTCTACGAGACACTCGTCCAAGTGTCGACGTGGAACTCGATGGGTAGGGGACAATGCCTACCGAACCAAAGGGTGTAAGGAGGGTACCCCGTACTGGATTTGATCGTGATGTTATCGGCCCAAACCGCGTACCGCAAATACTTCGGCCATTGTTTCGCGCGATCCTTGCACCATTTTGCTAGAGTGTTCACAAGCGTTTGGTGACCCCGTTCTACCGACGCATTGCTTTGGGGGTGGTAAGCGGTCGTATATGCCGCCCTTATCCCCGCCTTCTCTAATAACACCTTGACCTTCTGGCTCAAGAATTCTGCCCCCTATCCATGACTATCCTCCCGACACACCTGTACTGCGCGATGTACTCGAGGAGAAAGTCACTTACCTCTTCGGTCGTTTTCTTCTTAATGGCCTTAGCTTCTACGAACCTGGTGAGATCATAGCGGGCGTTGATTATATACCGAAGCCCGCTGACTCCTTTTGGCATAGTCACTAAGTCCACATGGACCTTCTCACCCGGAACGGTGGGGAGCGATGGAACTAGGGGCTCTTCGTATCAAACCGTCGCCCTCTTTTGGCAAGCCTCACACGTTGAGCAGTACTTCTCGACTTCCGTGTACTGCCCGTCCCACCAATAGAGCCTACGGACCTCATCGAAAGTACCCTTTACCCCCCTATGGCCTCCAACGACCCCGTCGTGTAGTTCCTCTATGACCTCCCTTTTTTCCTCCAGATCGTACAGACCCTCATGGGAATTGCAAACTTGGTGGTCTCTTAAAGAGATGGCCTCCTCGCAGACAATATCCCAGCGCCTCTTGCTGGATTCTTTCGGTCCCCGTTTCCCTACCGGCTAAATACAGTCCTATGTCCCGGTACTTCCCGTCGTAGAGATTAGCGAGGAAGGTCCTCAGGGCCCCTTCCTCTTCCCGGCTGCTCACCGCCACTTGCGCCCTATTAGCGGCGACTTTCATTACCTCTTCTTTGGCCATCGTTACCGCCTCTTCCTTAAGCCTCGGTAGGTCCTCTTCACGAACCGAAAGCAGGGACAAACCGTCCGCAACCTGGTTTTTGGCCCCCGATACCCTCTCGACCCTATAATCATAAAGCCTAATATGTATCATCCATCAGGCGATGGTCGGATCGGTCAACGAGAAATTTTTTTAAAGGACCCCGACCACTGCTGTTGTGTCAACCCTTAGGAGAAATCGTCGTCCATATATGTAATGGAGGAAGGCCTTCAGGCAATGCAGCACTCCCAACACTTCCTTTTTGAACTGGCTATACCTGCTCTCGAACCGTAACGGTCTTTCTTTCCCTTCTCCATCCTTTTGAGATAAGAGGCCCCCTACCGAGTAAGGCCCTGTGTCCGTAGAAACTATGAACGGGCGACACTCCTCGTCCTCGAAGAACGAAACTCCTAGGACCTGCCCACGTTCGCGGAATTCCTCTTTTAGGGCTTCCATGACCGCGGTCTGCTCCTCCCCCCAAATCCATCCCTTTGATTTCCTAAGCAGCCTTCTAAGGGGTTCCGCTTTCTCACCGTAGGCCTTTATGAAGATCCTGCAGTAGCCCACCACCCCTAGAAACTGCCTAACTTCCGTTATCGACTGGAGCGGGGACGACCATGTCATCAATTTCTCTAATTTCCCGGGATCGGGCCTCCGCCCATCCTTGTCGCAAATGAAACCGAATATCTTGATGGACGATACGCCCCAGCGACTCTTAGTTCCGCTCACCGTGAGGTTGGCATCGTCTAATTTCACTAGGACCTCCCTGACATCGCTCATGTAGTCCACTACGAATTTTCTTACCCCAGGAAAGACCTCCATCTCATCCCGCTCGACAGACCCTTTTATCGGGAAGTCATCAAGGAAAACTTCCACCTTTTCAGGTATGAATTTCTTGAGGACCGCAATCATGGCTCTTTGGAACACCGCCACGCCTTTTGTCCATCCCATCGGTACCACCATTATTTGAACCAGCCATAGAGGCGTATGCATGGCGGTCATGTGCCTGTCTCAGTAGTCCAAGGGGATCTCATCATAGCCTGAGAAGAGATCGCAGATTGAGTATATCGAGCGACCAGCAGATCCTTCTGCGAGGAGATCCGCCTCAGGTATGGACCCGACGTCCCTTATAGTGACCGCGTTGATTCTTTGGAGATTATGTACCCACCTCAACTTGTTGCTACCCCCTTTTCTTAGAAAGAATCATTTGTTGGAGTAGACACTTTCACAAGGCTCCACGACAAACGTTCTTATCTTCTCTTTAATAAAGTTCACTATCTCCTCTTTCTCCTTCTGAGTGTACTTCCACTGGGGTCTATCTTTCCAAGGCACGTGAGGGGTCGTATAGATCCGGGCGGGCTTAGCGTACCTTGGGTCGACCCGCCCCCTCTCCGAGTCATCGAAGGTTATGGCCTTATCGCAGCCCTGCAGGGTCATGGCCACGAACTCCCTCTCTTCTTTTGTGAGGTTGCCATCCCCTATATCCATCTTGGCCAACCTATCGGCCGTAATTCTTTGCCCTCCAGTCTCCTTCCTTTTCTGGATGATATCGACGATCTCTTCCTCCGATATCGTGGCCTCCCCCGTTCTATCCCGGCTGACCGCGGCGGGTTTTACCTTTTCTGCCACAGTTTTGTGCTTCTTGATTCCGCCGGCTAGGGAGATCCCGCTAAAAAAGACAGTCTCACACATCCACCGAACTCCTCCTCCTCGTCCTCCTTCTCATACCCTATCCCATTGATCACAATCCTGCCCCCGACATCCTCGACCTCCACTCGGTCCCCCGGGGGTTCCTTATTCGTAAAGGGTGCCTCCTCCAGACGGACTCGGCACACCCTCGACTGGTTCCCCTTCCGCCTAGGAATGTTGGTCTTGTTCCTCTCATCTTGCGCGTCCACGGTCTTTAGAACCACCCGGATTCCATCCGGACTTTGGATTGAGAGGGTCTGACTTCCATCGGGTAGGTCAACCGTGGTAGCGTGAACCGCGCTTAGCCAGGTTCTACCGAGGATCAACTCGGAGGAACACTCTTTTACCAAAAATATCGGGACCGAGGCCTCGACGCCCGCGACCTCGATCACGGGGCTGTGACACACCCTCTCTACCGGTGTAGCTTGTTATCCGCCATGACCATCGACGTCGATACTCCTCGATCTATTTCCAAGCCCAGCTCCCGGGCGATGGAGTCTTTACATACCGTAGATTCTGACCCATTGTCTACCAGAGCCTTCATCTTCTTCCCACTCACCACCGCTTGGAGCTGGCCGCTCCCTAACACATAGAACTTTATGGCCTCCTCTCCCGAGAAGAAGTTAGTCGGCAGCTCCTCCATAGTAATGCGGGAGGACTGTACTTCTTCCTTGGCAAAACCATCCCCGGGCATCGTGGGTCCTCCAGCGAGCGGGACTCTTACTTTCTTCGTGATGCTTAAGAGTTTTTCCCTAGCGCTTTTGTTGGCTGCCACGTATTCCAGAAGCGTGCACTGCATAGGTTGCATCAGGGTTCTCCTAAGGGGAGCTACCGTGTCTATCTCATGCAAGGTGCATTTCGTTTCGAGCTTTTTCGGCCCCCTCTTCCTAGGCGATTTGGGTGAAGTGGGCTCCTCTTTTTTTTCTTCCACTACTTTAGCATCGGCCATTGGTTGTTCGTTGTCACCGCTCCTTCCTCCCCCATCTTCCGCCACGTTCTCTTGGCTTTTAGACGTCTCGGCCCCAACCTGTGTTCTTACCCTTAAGTAAGGCCTCTCTTCTTCAGGCTGGGTCTCAATGAACTTGATGCTGGACACCTGGGGTTCCCTAATGGACACTCCTCCCGGTGACTCCGTCATTTGGATATAGGACGAGTTGGAGGTGCCCCCAATTTCAGGTTTCTTCCCCAGCCTCGCCTCCTGGAGGGCTATTCGCTTGTCCACATTCACCTTCATCGACGGGTAGAAGGAAACCGTCTCTCCCCCATCTCCCCACACAACCCATTTGTTTTCATTTAGCTTGACCACCCCCAACCTCAAGGCCTCCGTAAGATGAGGACAGTCCCTTTTGATGAGACTTTCTTCATTGCAGTAAACACACCCGCTTCGAGCTTGCGGGTTGTTGGGGCGCGGACCCCCTTGCGTCGCAGCGGCTATAGGCACAGGTGGAGCTGGCGGTGACGGCACAGGTGGTGGCGGAGCCCTGACCTCGGGTCGCGTCCCCGTGGCCCTCACTTGAGGCGTGTCTCCCCACCTTCCATCCCCAGCGTCCTTCCAATGAGAATTTCCCCAATCGGGGCCTCGGTTTCCTCCTATCTCTCGGTCATTTTTCCAGCCTCCTTGGTTTCTTGGCTCGCTCCTCCATCCTGTTTGCCGTTCCCCCCATCGGGGACCAGGTGGACCAGGGGGAGGTCTGTCACTCCCCCGAGGGCCATCGTTCTGTGTGTTGCGCATACTACGGAGCGCCATGTCCAGGGTTTCTTTCATGTATTCCCTCAAGTCCACTCCTCCTCCCGTGAAGACTACCTCGGCGACCTTCTCGAAATTGGCCGAGTCTCTTGGGGCTTTTTCAAGGACTTCTTTCCTTTTCTCCTCGGGTAGGTGCATCATAAACATCACGCACCTATCCACCTCCGACAACATCCCTCTATCCACTAGCGCCTGGGACAAGCGCTTGAACCTCCGGGTGAAGGCCACCAAGCTCTCCCGTTCTCCCCTCGTAACACGACGCAAGCCCTCTACGGTGGGGATTAGATCATCACACGCGAAAGTCCGTAATAGACCACTTTTAAACGTCCTCCACCGCCCATTTGCTGGGTAGATAGCCCTAATTGCTGGATCTAATTCCGGGTCCGAGTGCTGGATGAAGTGGTCTATCCACTCCTTCTCAGAGAACCTCTTTCGGTAAGCATAACTCTCCCACTTCTCGACGAACCATGTCACATCACGTCCGCAAAAAAAAAGTGTTTCTAGGTCCAAGTTGATGTCGTAATAGGGAACTCTCCGGTCATCGTAACGACGGAAATAGGGTCCCTCCATAGGTCCGTCAATCACCGGATCGTACGGCTTGTACCAAGAGGGGTCCGGCTCCTCAATCCGTGGTCGAGGTCTCGGAGGCCCCCAAGGTCCCTCCCCGTAATGTCCCCTCTCATTCGGCCATTCCGTTTCCCAACGTGCGGGTTCCTGCCCCTTAAATCCTCTCCAGGCGTCCACCCCCGGATTTATCCCCATTACCTCTCCGGGAGCTTATGCAGCATCCGATTCTCTCTCGGCCCACCTCCGTGGCCTACCGCCAGCTTCCGCCGACCTTTCTTCTCTCAGGTCTCTTCTATTCGGACCCCTTTCTTCTTCCCTCCTAGGCGGTCGGTACCCTGCCCTATCTCTTGGAAATTCTTGTGCCTCTACCATCCTTGCGTCCACTAGATCCGACCATCGAGACTCTACCGGAAGGCCCCTCGAGGCTTCGGCTGCCCTTTTCTCATCGGCATTTGCGGCTCTACTTCCCTATGCACTCGCACCTCCGTGCTAGCTCTTTGCCCCGCCAAAGCTTGTCTTTCTCCGGAGGTGATCTCTGGGCTCCTTTCGGCCCACCTTCGTGGTCGACTACCAGCCTCCGTCGTCCTCTTATCTCTTAGGTCCCTTCGATCCGGGCCCCCTTCTTCTTCTCCCCTAGGCGGTCGATACCCTGGCCTATCTCTCGGAATTTCTAGAGCTTCTCCTAGCCTTGCTTCGGCGTCCACTAGATCCGCCCACCGGAACTCCTCTGGGAGGCCTCTCGAGGCTTCGGTCGTCCCTTCTCTCATTGGCACACTCTGCTCCACCTCCCTATGTACCCGCACTCCCGTGCTAGCTCTTTGCCCCTCCGAGGCTTGCCTTTCTCCGGAAGCCGTTTCCGGGCCCCTCTCGGCCCTACTTAGCGACCCTGTACCCTCAGTCATTTCTTCTGTCACTCTACTTAGCCTAGCTCCCAACTCGGGCCTCTTCTCAACCCCTCTCCTCACAACAGTTTCTGGTGGACGAGAGAGCCCAGCTTCTACCTCACTCTCCATGCACCCTACCGTTATCCTCTAGTCGTCCCCCTCACTGTCGTCACTTTCTTCCGAATCGACTTCTTCCCCTGAATCTTCCTTCCCCTCACTTGATTCTTCGTTCGCCCTATCTTCTTCCGACTCCTCGCTGGTCACAGTCCACCAAGAGTCCCTCACTCCTTTTTCTTCACAGGCTGCAAAGCTAAGTTGGCGATTTCTAGGTCGGAAATCTCCCTTTTCCCCTCTTGAGAGCACCTCCTGCTTAGGGCCCTATCCACCTCTTCGGGTTGTCCTCTAAACAGGGGTTTGATGAAATCCCCTACGAGTGCCCACCACTCGAAATCTGTGTCCTCTCGTGACTCCCAACACTGGGTAAACAGTTTGTGCACTCC
The DNA here is from genome assembly GCA_003427395.1 of Chara braunii. Taxonomy (NCBI): domain Eukaryota; kingdom Viridiplantae; phylum Streptophyta; class Charophyceae; order Charales; family Characeae; genus Chara; species Chara braunii. The sequence goes on from BFEA01000141.1 coordinate 1,194,553, forward strand.
TTCTTCGCCTAATGGGAATTTCTCTATCACCTGTCCCCTATTTCGGACCCTCCTCACGGTCGTGTCGTCGGTGTAGAGTAGATGGTAGGCCCAGGTTGGGATCTCCCAAGTTTTTCCGTGAGCCGGCCTTGGAACTTCTAACCTTCCTCGGTATTCCACTCTATCAACCACGCGTCCCTTGACGCCGCCCCCTCTCAATCTCCTTAGTCGGTCTAGGGCCTTTCGGGCGATGTCTAGGGGGTCTTTCCCTCCCGCTAACTCGGTTGCGAAGAATCGTCGGTCGTCGGGAGACAGAAAGATCTCAGCCTTCCTAGTGCGGCTTCGCCCTTTAGAGACCACCGAGAACCGCACTACCGTCTCCTGCCCGTAGATCTCGAAGAACTCTGTAGATACCACTCCTTCCCCTCTAACCCTAGGGAGGGTTACTCCATACCTCTCTCCCGATTTCCAAGCCCTCTCTAAGGTACCAACAGGGTCCCCCCTGTCGTATCTAATCGTTAGGGGCCTTACCTCACGTCGGCCAACCTTGCGGCGGCCTCTACCAGCGAGTCCTCACACCTCGCGCGACTGATTTCCCCTTCCTCGCACAGCGTCTGGCGCAAGGCCCCTTCGTACTCTCCCGTCCTATCCCAAAATCGGGTCTCCACAAGGTGTATCCTAGAGGCGAGCGGAATTCCTAGGTACGTAGAGTCTTCTTCAAATCTTCTCTCTACTCCCAGCCTATGAATCCCCCTCGGGGGCGGACAGGCGCGGCTAAGTCCGCGGACGCGTCCGCGTGGACGCGCGTCTTCGCGGACGAGTGGAGGCCGCTGGGGAAGGGGGTTTAGGAATCGGGAAGCGCCACGTGGCGGCGCAACCCCAGCCCCACCCCATCAGGCA
>BFEA01000141.1:1195502-1209739 GCA_003427395.1 Chara braunii
CCCCCCCCCACGCGGACCTCCTCCTCCCCATGTGTGACCTCCTCCCCGTGCACGACGTGCTCTTCCACCTCGCACATCGTCTTCGGATCTCCTCCTCCCCCTCACATCGGCCAAGGCACCAGCACGTCATCGGATGCTTTGTAAATTAGAACTATTCTATTGTGGTCGCCGCTGGATTCGAACTCACGTCTTCAATGCAACAGTTTCATGTGCGCATCCACTGAGCAACCTGCCACTGTGAAAAATCAGCACGAATCTTGTGCAAGAACATAGGAAGATACACCAAGACCGACAGATGCATTGAAAAGAAATATCGGTGTGTGTATGGACTAAGGAGTTGTCAGATGCAAATGTCGCCGCGCGCGGGGAGAGAGAGAGAGAGAGAGAGAGAGAGAGAGAGAGAGAGAGAGAGAGAGAGAGAGAGAGAGAGAGAGAGAGAGACATCCATGTCGCTAGAACACGGAAATATACACTGCCATATTTTCAATCTTTCGCAAGAACATAGGAAGCGTGGCAATGTTTGTCTGTGTGTGTGTGTGAGTAGGATGAGTACAGTCGGAATGAATCTTCAGCCAGAACATGGAAATATACACTGCCACACTTTTTTTATTTCTTCTTTTTTTGGGTGTGTGAGAGAGAGAGTTTTCCATCGATAGATTAAGCAAGGCACCGGCCAACAGCCCCGTGGCTGGCCTCACGCTAGTCCCATCGATATCATGAGAAAAATTGAATGAATCTTTTGCCAAAACATAGAAAGATACATTACTACATGTGTGTGTGTGTGTGTGTGTGTGTGTGTGTGTGTGTGTGTGTGTGTGTGTGTGTGTGTGTGTGTGTTTAACTAACCATAACGCTACCACAACGCGAATTGTGGCCACTGGGTCCTTATTACCCCTTGTACCGTGATCATGGTATGCACCAGCCTCTATCATTCACCAACCCTACAAAGACACAAGGACTAGAGCCCGAGGGCACTGAGCCATGAGCCATAAACAGCAGTCGAATAGGAAAAAGCAACTGACAGCCAACAACAGCGCATACAACGAACAGCAAGGCAAATAACAACATATGTCACACAAGCTGGGGGGGAAAGGGGGAGGCGGGCGGGCAAACAAACAGTACAGAGCAAGTACTAGGGGAAGGCAGATCAAAACGACGAAAGAAAAGGCATGTGACACCAAGCAACAACGAAGAGCAAGGGCTGGAGGGCACGGGGGAAAGGTGTGTGGACACACAACGACATAGGACAGCAAGGCATAGGATGACCAACGGCATCAAAGAGTAAAGGCTGGAAGACACAGAGGAGGCTGGAAGGCACAGAGGAAGCAGGAGGGGAGACAACGCAAGAACAAGAAACAGGTAAACCAAAAACATACAAGTCTAAAAAAAATGGAAGACCGGAAAAAATAAAAACTGATGATAACAAGATTGTTTCGTCGGAGTTGCACCGACTCATCAGGAGGCTGAACCCTGACAATCTGCGGAATCCCCGTATTTGATGGTTTGGGTCATGAACCCTCTAACCCTTGTTGAAGTCGTAATGTCTCCAAGTGGAACAAAGCAGCGGGCAACAACCCTATGGAGGACCAGGCAACACAGTAGAGGCAACACTGCTGCACAACGCCAAAAACGACTGCAAGGAATGACATGGCACGCAGGGCATGCAACATAGCAACCATATAGTGAAGCACAAGACAACACAAGCAAGGCAACAACACTGAGGGGACGATAGGGTGAGCAGACCAGCAGCTCGGCAACCGTGGAGCGGAGCACAAGGCACCAGCAACAAGGCAACCAACCTACATGGCACACCAGCAGGAAACAAGGAAACCCACACGGCACGGCCAGCAGATGAGCAGCACGACAGTGGAGCAGCGAAGCGCAAGGCAACACCAACAACACGGCCACTCCGCACAGCGAACACAACAATATGTAGAGAACCACATGCGATGCCAGCGGGACAGGCAACAAGGCACAGGCAGAGCACAGACAAGGCAGTCGACTCATCCAACACAGAGCAAAGCAGCACATGACCTACTCACATCGCGATTGAATCCCACAAACTGTTGGTTCCCACCACCCATTGAGTCAGGGAGTCACTCCACGAACATCTATCATCACCTATAAGCAACGCAGACAACTCGAACCGAGCGCAGTAGGCACTCCAAACGAGGAACAACCGACTGTTTGGCACTGCCTAAGGGTGCTCAGCTGGGCACACAAAATAAGTACTTAGAAAAAATCAGGGGGAGGACAGACAACAGAAGAACGACCGACAATCATCAAACTGATTGCGCGCGCACGCGCACGTGTGTGTGTGTGTATGAGTGTGTGTGTGTGTGTGTGTGTGTGTGTGTGTGTGTGTGTTTGTGTTTGTGTTTTATGTGGTGTGTGCTAAATCACTTTCACATAATAGCACGTTTTATCGTACTATATGGGCTCCGATGATATATGTTAGCAAATACTAAGTGGAGATTCAGGGCAGCAGTAGCATGATTTCGCAACTTGACCTACGTTTCCAGCGATCACTCTGGATGTTCTCCGTAAGCTTAAACACCGGAGGCAGTGATTGATTTCCATTTAACGTCGTTGTAGCAAAGGAAGGAAAAAAACTCTTTATGAGCTACATTTTTTGCTGATGGGAAGCAGATACGGGGATTACCCTCTTTTGGTTGCATAATACATAGTGAAGAAGAAAGTTTTCATACAGGAAAGAAATAACTGAAGGTTGAGGAGAATAAGAGATAATTTCTGTTTCAAAAAATTACTGACCGATGCGTATTACTTTGCAGATTGCCTCGTAATTTAACAGATTCGTGAGTGTTTCCTCATATGTTATTATCCCTAGATGTTGGTTATTCAATTAGAATATATTGACGAGGCATCGTAAGTAAGCATAATTTTTTCCTTCTCTTTATTCTACTAGAATGCCCTCTATTTGTGTGTCCCGTATTAGCTGTGATGGTAGTGGTCCGTTTTTTCGATGGTAAATCAAGCGTGAAAAAATCTCTTCGTGTGCGCGTGTGCTTTGCCAGTGATTTTATCACGTAGTTATGGGTTTGAATTTCCAAGGATTGGTTTCCCTAAAATGGGTTTCGAGATTTTCCCAGATATATGGTTGCATATCCAATTCGGTCGGATAGCACCTTGCTTATTAATGGGAATGAAGATCTCTGCGACGTGTTTCGTCCGTAATTTTGTCCCCGTGTACTATGTTGGCATACCCAAACAGTAAAAAAGCCTCTTGACTTTTTCGACTTACTTTCGCAGAAGACGAGTAAGACAAAGTGAATAATTGACCGTAGAAAATTAATGCATCCGAACTTTACTCACTAGATTTTCGTGGCGGTTTTCTCGTAAATTATATCATAGATCGGGACAGGTAGATGCTGCTTTTGGTAATTTGACTATCGCGTAATACTTCGTATAGCATACATTATACGAAGTTATACGAGTGGTGGGTGGCGGGGAGGTGGGGCGACTCCTCCCCCACCACCAATCAATCAATCAATCAATCAAACCCCTTTTTTTTTTTTTTTTTTTTGCATCTGCATTTTTTCAAAACACCTCATACTTCTGCAAAAGACCTAAATTCATTTCTAAAAAAATACAGCTAAACTCACGGACCATATATCTCATGATGAAAAATGACAAAAAAAAATTCCTGCTTTTTTTTTTTTTTTTTTTTTTAAATCCAATTTCGTTTTTGATTTTTTTAAAAATCCTAAACAAAGTCGGATTCAAGAAAAAAAAAATGAAGTTGTAGGGCCTAAAATTCCCTACAACCCCTTATATATATATATATATTTTACCTATTATTTAATTCAGGAAAATTCGTGTAAAATCGGGTCAGCGGTGCGGACTAGGTAGGTTACGGATGCGGACCCGTTTGGGTCCGCGATCCGAGCTGGACCCCGCGGACGCGTCCGCGGGTGTTTCATATCTCCCAGCAACGGCTCTCTCCAAGCCCTTGAGGTTCTCACCCCACTTGCGTCTCTAATGTAGACTGAAAAGCTAGCCAGCGTGGTCTTGTGCCTCCTTTTCCATAAGGCCAGCCGTCGGACCTCTACTAGAAATTCCTTCTCGGCACGGATCACTTGATCCCCTCTAAGCTCCGGATTAAGTTCCGCACTCCCCTCGACCTTAATTTCGTTACCGTCTTCACAATTCTCTAATTCCCAACAAATCCTATTGGAGACGAACGTAGCTCTCATACCCTCTCCCCCCACCGAGCGAGAACATATATCGTTAACTCGTCTAGGATTGCGATCGCGGCTGTCTCCAGTAGTTTGATCCTAGCTAGGGACCCAGGCCTCGCCCTTCTTTCTTCCTCCCAACACAGAGTAAGTATCCGGAGAACTTCTTCTTTTACTCTCCCCAACCCCATAAGCTCGCCAAGGTCAGACTCGCTCATCCCCTAGTTTCCATCGACGACACGCGATCACGATCCGAATTAGATTTGAGGGGTCCAATCCTCCCAAACTCCCCTTCGTAGATCTTACCCAAGTATCTTCACGATATCCTTGATTCCCTCGCGTGTCGACCCCACCCTTCAAAGGCGTAACCCAGGTCCTCTAGAGTCGACCAATCGTCCTTATAAGGATCCCGGAAACACCATGTTAGCAAGGTATGGAGGTCCGACCCCGTAAACCGGAACCGGTTTAGGATGAAAATCCTTCTCCCTACCGCCCTCTTAACTGCCTCGGAGGGGTAGATCCGTTTTAAGATAAAACGGGGAACTCCCACCGGCTCACTGGAGGCAAACCTTGGTATCTCCTCCCACCCCCCGTAGGTTACTCGATATTCTTCTTCGCACCCTTCGCGAGGCTTCACCTCCTCTACTATCTCTTCTAGACGATCCCCTACGGCTCGCGCGTCCCAGAGAGGGTCCTTCCCAGCCTGCAAGTTGCGCGGTATTTCTATAAGGCCCTCCTTCGAAAGGAATATTTGGCTTCCCCAATCACTACCCCCCCTCGATACTCACCGCTAATCGCACGAACGCCTTCTCGCGCCGGATTACCCCTTCTTCTCTCAGAAGGGTCTTAGTTGGTTCTGCCAATCTAGCTCTAGGTAGAGTGACAAGGACAACTTCCCCGGTATCTTCTATTGGTTCTACTGACGCCCAGAGAGTTCTCGGGATCCCCCTTATCATCGGTCTTCGAACCCCCGCCGGTTCGCCACCTGCTCTTCCCCGAAGAAGCGGGCGTACGGGACGTCCGCCATGTGAGCTATAATCTCCTCAAAATCTCTCAACCTCCCAAATATCGTATACTATTCTCCTCTTGGAGGAACCCTCGCGTCCACGCACCGCGTATAGAGCCAGAACAAACCCCTAGCCCGCACCCCGGATTCTCAAGCCACTCTACGTACTGCTACTACTCTCTCCTCCGGGTCTCTTAAGAACGAATTGGTCAAGAATTGGGGTAGGTTCACGTGGAGGACCCCAGACACACGAGGGACTTCTCCAGGCTCGGTGAAGGACACTAGAGTCCACGACTCGAAAGTCCCTTCCTCGTAATCAGTCAGCACCAGGTTATTTGCTACCAGCCTCGCGGATTCCCGGTATTCCGTATGGGTCACTTGCCTAGTTACTAAGCCCCTCCACACTTCGGTCCACACCTCCTCGTTGAGGAAGATCGTAGCCCGAATCTCTAGGAAACGACCGAGGTCCGGTGGGCCTCCTCTTTGCACACCTTCCTTCCAAGTGAGTCTGCGAGCTCGAACCCACACAAAGGCCCGCTCTCTGATCACTCCCCTTTTCTCAACGCTCATCCAGTAAAGGGTCACGTGAGGGTCACCCGGAATCAAGACTTTACCCATGTCACTAACCTCTATCGACTCCATCGCCCCGTTCTCACTGAGCACGAATCTCACCATCTACTGGTGTTGTTTTAAGAACCCACTGGCGATATATTTTCGGTGAGAGAGTGAAGGGTTTCTCTAGAGACCCCAATCTCCTAAAAATACCCCAAAGCTTCCCGCGTGGAGGGATAAACTGATCGATGCAATGCGTATATATCGTCCACAGGGCCCCAAAGGGTAATCCCAAACTCCTATCCCTCTCTAGAAGCCTTGCTATCTTCCCTTCGTTTGCTCCTAGGAACAGGAAAGATGGCACCCTCACAGAGTCACAGTCAATGGATAACACGACCTCGGAAGCTCTTTCTTCCCTGCGAACCTCACCTTCTCTACGGCCTCAAACCTAAGTCGCTTCTGGACCCTACTCATCCATTCTCTTTGCACTTCTCTTGCCTCCCTCAACAACTTATCCAGCCCACCCCCTTGTCTCACGACCAGGGGTACTACAATCTTTGCCTAAGCTTCCGGGGCTACGAAGATAACCGCGGTCACCTCGAGACTCCTCTCAACCCCTCGGCCCTCAACCTCTTTGGACTGAACTCCCCACTGACCGTGGCCCTTCCCCCTTCTATCCTCTCCCAATCGGGGACCTCCCCGTTGCCAGGGATTAATCTCCGTGTCTCACAGCCTTCTATGGAGGACTCGACGAAGCGTCCTAGTTCCGTATTATGGAACACCATTCATTCTAAAACATTTTCTGGGACACTCCGAAGACCCTTTGGTAATCGTAATCTCGTCCGCCCTCGCGGTCCCGAGCCGATTCCTTAAAGATCCCTGCGCGAATTCTACATGCTTTGATTCCGTATGGCACAGGGTTATCAACGCAATAGGTGTAGTACCAATGGAGCGACCTAACAGATAGCTGCCACCCTCTCTCCCGTACTATAGACCGCACAACCTTCTCGTACCGCTCCTCTTTCCCGCTTACCCTCCGGAAAACGAAAGACGGGAATATGGCCTGGACGCACGCGGTGGCGCGAGGGTATTCCTCGTCTCGAATGCAAGTCACCCTTACCTCAATTCGTGGGCAGTAGCAAAGGGGCTCCGCCTCAAAGATCTGCCTTAGAATCGGACCTGCTCGAGTCTCCCAATGATCCGCACGGTACCAACCTAGGACCAAGTGAGTGACGTAATATACCCAGGCCTCCCTACTCAAATAGACCGTTCCTTCTGCACGGACCACTGTTCGTCTAGGCCTCTTTCCGTTCGGGGGCCTGTTCCGGTACCACCTGTCTCCTTCCCAAGTTCCTACCGCGAACCGAGCCGAAAGGAAAACTCTCTTCTCTAGTTATAACGCTTTCTCGCGACCAGCTAGATACCTCTCGGTGCGATGGTGTAAGGGGACGCTAAACTTGCGGCTAAAGCACTCCCTGTCCTTGCTTAAATACGCCCTCTCTATTCGAACCCCCTCTTCTTCAGTACCTTCTATGATCCTAACCATCCCCTTGGACTATCTCCTCTATGATTTGGACCAGTGCTCTCCAACCGTCCGAACCGTCAAGGAAGGCTTCTGGAATAGTAGGAACAGGCCTACCCCCTCGTAAATACGTCCGATACCCCAACGAGTAGAAATACTTAATCTCGTAGGCCCCCAGCAGTTCCCTCTCGAGCTGCGCGTGGCCGACCGCTTCCTCCCAACTATCCAAAAAGCCTACCTCTCTATCTGCACCCTCTTCCACGTACAAGGCTATGTCGAAATCACCAGTCCACCAGTAGAAATTATAGCACCACATGGCCACCCCGCCTTGACTACCCACACTAATTCCTGCAGGTTCAAATTCTAGAGCCCTCAATCTCATGGGGTTGCTGTTCTCACCACTCTTTCCACGATCCCTATTAGTACTTTCCAATCGTCCGATCCGTCGAGATAAGCGTCTGGAATGGTTGGCGCCGGGCGCCCACCTCTGGGGTAGGTTTGGTAACCTAAAGAGTAAAAATACTTAAACCCGTAACCCCTCAACTCCCCCCTTGCACCGCGAGAGTGGCCTACCGCCTCCTCCTATCCACGAAGGAAATCCTCCCCTTGATCAAGCCCTTCCTCCACGTAGACACCCACGTCAAAGTCACTCGTCCATAGTCGAAACGTGTAGCACCATACGTCAATACCCCCGTACGTACACACGCTAATCCATGCTGGGACGTCTTCTAAGCTAATGCAGTATAATCAAAAAGAATCTCCAAGTTTCACTTCCTTTTGGCCACTCGAGAGACCACCTCTACCCCGCAAGGAGAAGATGCATGTGAGCTCAAAAGGATCAAATGGACCAGAGAAGGAACGTCGTCTCACTCGGCTACCTTCTTGTCCTCCCCCGCTGAGAGACCCCTTCCCACTACCGGTATAGAGACTAGCCGCGGACACAGGTTATCCCCGAGGAAGGGTGGCAACCCCCTCCCCGGAGTCGGACCAAAGTCACACACCCGGGTCCTACGTCCCCCACTGAACCGACCCCTAGTCCTAAGTTAGCCTAACCGGTACCACGCCTCTACTCGGCCCACCTCAAGCGTGGAATTACCCAGGTCCCAGGACTGGATCCACCTATTAATCGAAGATCACTAGCCTATCTATTCCCTCTCATTCTCCTCATCGCTCACTTCGTTCCCTTCTCCCTTCTCCGCCTCCGGCTGTTTCTTTTCTCTCTTGGAATCACGGAATTCAATCGGGGAGTCTGAAAAGGAGGGGTGGGAAAAGCCGAGATTTAGGAAGAGTCTCTCAGGTTGGGCAGATGTACGTTTGTACCTTGTGGTCTTCGGTTCCTTCAATATTCGTTCTCGTAGTCCCAATAGTCCCCTAGGTCCGAGTCCGAGAAATCGGCAAGGCACCGGTCCACCCAAGACCCGTCCTCCGATCCCTCGTCCAAGGTGCCCCACGTATCTCTCACCTCTCCTCCCTGGGGCAGTCCTCTCTCCCCCTCACTCACAACGGCGGTTGAATTTCCCTCGCTCCCTTGCCCCGGAACCTGAAGCACCACTCTCCTCACCCCCAAGTCCCGAACGGTCCCCGCTTGAGAACTCCCCTCCCAAACGGGAGGCCTCTCTCTCGCGGGCTCCGCACACAACCCTCGCGGGTCGAGAATCGAAAACCCAAACCCTTCCCGCGGAATCCTTTCCGGTCAGGGAGCCACCCCTTGGGCGGGCGCCCTCCACAGTCCGTGCGGGTCAAGGATGTTAGGCGACCCCGTTGGATCCCAAATAGATAATGCCCTCGGGCCCTCTCGAACCCCCCCTTCTTCTCTCCCCCTTGAGTCCACTCTTCCTTCCCCACGTGCGGACCCCCTCACGCTATTTTCCCGAACAGTTCTTCTTCCCACCCTCTCGTTATTTTTCACCCTTTAAATTTTTAGAAATAAACACTCGTAAAAAGAACCCACTCCAAAGAAAAACTGACCTGGATACCTTCCGGAGGCCGAGAGCGGGGACTGGAGTCGCAAGCGGGCCGAAGCGGACCTGCAAAATCCAAGAAACCTCGACACCCCAAGTCCCTCGCACCCAAAACGGCCCCGACAACCCTCCCCAAATGAAAAAACAAGCCCCAAGTAGCTCCCCCACCGTTGTTGCCCAAGTGAAAATGGTACCAAAAAAGTCGCCGCGCGGTTCGAAGAAAGTCGCAGTCGTGCCGAAGAAAGTAGAGAACGAAAAATTGTCGTTGAAGAAGTGAATATCCTGAAAAAAACGATGTCGAAGAACTCCCGCCACTGCCTGTCACGCCGGTCCTCCCTTACACCGCAGTTCCTGAGCCGGCCGCGGCCGCAGGAGAAATGCCCATCCCCGGCAACGGTGCCACTTTGTCGGCCAGTTCCCCCGCCCCTCAGTCGTGATAGTCTGGCGAGAACTTCTTGTCGCTCCGTCGGCCCACTCTTCGGCCCCGGTGTGGCCAGCTGTCGGTACCCTTCCCCGCTTAAGCAGGCGTGCTTCTACAGGGGCTTTTGCAAGCAAGAGGCCTGATAGAGTCGTAAACCCGTAAGCTCAAGAGAAGAGCTCAAAGCCAATAGGGTTCAAGTCAAAGGTGGCCGTAAATGTTCGGAGAGTGAGCTTCAAAGCGCCACCATGAGCTGACGAAAAGACTGGCTTCCGAAAAGTTTAGGATCCGAAGCCCGTAGCGCATTTCTGAACGAGCACCGGCCCCCTGCGGGAAAAGGAAGACGCGGTACCTTCGAGCTCGCGGCGAGGCCAGTCGCTAGCACCCCCCCCGCCCTGAGAAAAGACAATTTCGTAACAGAGACTCAGAATTTCGAGGCTCTCTTAACAGAGAGAGACAAGCCTGCAGCAACTCGGTTTGGGAGACAAAGAAAACTTAGCGAGCCAGTGAGGGACAAGCGCGTAACATCTCAGTTCGGAAGACAAAACCTCAACGAGTCGGAAAAGGACAAGCTCGTAATTTCCCAGTTCGGAAGATAAAGCCTTAACGGGCCAGAAAAAAGACAAGCTCGTAATTTCTCAGCTCGGAAGACAAAACCTTAACGAGCCAGAAAAAAAAACAAGCTCGTAACAACTCAGTTCGGAAGACAGAACTTAACAAGCCAGAAAAGGCAAGCTCGTAACATCCCAGTTGGGAAGACAAAACTTAACGAGCCACAAACGCAAGCTCATAACAGCTCAGTTCGGAAGACAAAACTTATCGAGCCAGAAAAGGCAAGCTCATAACTTCTTAGTTCGGAAGACAAACTTAACGAGCCAGAAAAGGCAAGCTCGTAACAGCTCAGTTCGGAAGACAAAAACTTAACGCGTCAGAAAAAAGCAAGCTTGTAACAACTCAGTTTGGAAGACAGAACTTAACGCCAGAAAAGGCAAGCTCGTAACATCTCAGTTCGGAAGGCAAAACTTAACGAGGCAGAAAAGGCAAGCTCGTAACAACTCATTTCGGAGGACAGAGAAAAACTAAGTCGTCACAGGTCCCCGAGAGCCACCAGAGTTCGAAGCGCGGGTTGACCGACTCGGGCGCGTCGCGCATTAGTAGCTCCGAGTGCGACGGACGACTCGCTACGAAGCTCTGCTGAGATTCTGGGGCGAGAAGAAGCGCCCCCGAGTGCTAGCCCGTTTGCCTCTCTTCCTCCCTCTCTACTTCTCTTCCCTTTTTCCACTCTTTCTCCCTCTCTCTCCCTCTCTCTCTCTCTCTCTTTCTCTCTTTCTCTCCCTCCCTCTCTCTCTTGCTCCCTCTCCTTCCCCTCTCGGGCTCTCCCTAATTAACTCCCGCCCTTCTTTCTTTCCGTAGCGTTTACCCGCGGAGTACGCACGGAGTAGCGCTGGGCAGGGAGTACGGCCGCTCCCCCCCCCCGAGTCATGGACGGAGCGGGGCTAGACGAAGAACAGGCGATCGACGCGCGCACCCGCGAACAAAGCTGCAATATCAAATTGTTTGCGCTGTAGCTCCGAGGTATGAATGTCGTAGAACCGGGGCGCGGTTGAGGTCGCACGTCCGAAGCGCGCGAGCCACACCGCCGAACGAGGCCGGATGTTGCCTCTCTGCTCACGCTCCGCTCCCTCTCTCCTTAGTTCTCCGCCAGAACCCCGCTCATTATCTAGTCGCAGAAAGACACAATGGCTTCCTCTCCCCTTTCTCGGTGTGTGAGCCGCACATCCCCTCCTTCTTTACCCGAATTCTCTCCTTCTCTTTCTTTCGCTCCTTCTTCCTCCGCCCGCGTGCTCGCTGGCTTCCCAACCGAGCTCCACCTTGCGCGTAGTAGACTTGCTTCAGGGGCGTGCCTTCCCCTTCCCCTCTATCTCCTTTTTCTCCTCACTGCTTGTGAGCTCGATCAGCAGCCTAGCGCTGCCTCGTGCTCTCGACGAGCGTGCTCTTCCCTCCCTTCTCCCTCTCTCCCTCGCTTCTTCCTCCCTACGTCCAGCGGGCTCCGGCCGCGACCATGTGCTGTTCTGCAGTCGCGCGTGTGGATCCCGGGTGCTCACGATTCGCCCCCTTTCGCGCCCCCTTTTCTCGCTTCCCCTCTCTCTCTCTCTCTCTCTCTCTCTCTCTCTCTCTCTCTCTCTCTCTCTCTCTCTCTCTCTCTCTCCCTCTCTCTCTCTCTCTCTCTCTCTCTCTCTCTCTCTCTCTCTCCGCGGTAGAGAGCGTTGAAGATCGACCGAGCGCTCCACACTCTCCCAAGTGCTCTCTTTCCTCACGTACACCCTCGCGCCTTCGTCTCCTGCCCTTCTCCCGAACTCTTCCCAAGGTTCTCTCCAACGTATGCCTTTCCAGAAGCTGCGAGGGAGCACGCCAGTTCTCGTATGCTAGCGCCAGGATGCGCGGACTCTCCGTGCGCTCGTAGCCCGTTTGCGAGTTACTCTCGTACGCCCTCCCCCCTCTTTTCGAGGTCTTCGCTTCTCCCTTTATTTATATTGCTCTGATCGGCGGGGCTTGCAGCCGACTTCCGCATCTTCGGAGGTTCTACAAAAAAAAAATAATTCTGGTTTTTCCTTTCCCGCTCGTTCACTCCCCTGTTTCCCTCTTCTACCACTGATCCTTTCCCCCTCTTGCCTCCACCAATCCCATTCTCCGATCTTCCTCACCGTCGGATTCACAGGCCGCATTCCTGCACCTTCTCCTCTCCAACTTTTCAAGAAGGCTTCCCACCCTCCTGTCTTCAACCATTTTTCCCGCTTGCTCATCCGTTCGCCTTCTTTCGGGGGAGGGCGAGCTGCAATCCAAATTTTCTCAGCTCGACCGTTCGCTACCCCTCTTCTACCTGATCCCTCTCCACCTTCGACTCATACAGCCGCTGCACGCGTCAACCGACCCCCTTTCTCTCTCAGACTCACTTGGGCGCCTGGTATATCGACGCTTCATAGGCCACTTCACCAGCCCTACTTCAGCAACCACCGTCGCTCCTCCAATACGATCCTTCCCCTTCTCATCGCAGGATTGACTTTGAGTGCACTGTGCCCGCGATCTCTCACAGCCCCTGCGCCCGCCACCAGTCCTAGCCAGGGTGCGTTCAACCTCTTCAACGTTCAACCCTTCTGCTGTCTTCTCCTTTCGACTTATCGACACTCCCTGTGCCACCGCCTCTTGGATAGTTATCAAGAAGCTACGGGCGCGCGCGCACACCCGGTCTGCCGCTAGGAAAAACCCAACCGTTGCATCCTGGCACGTTAGGCCGGAAAGGAGGAAGACCCCTTCCCTCCCCGGGGTAAGGCCAAGTGCAGGCGTAAAGTTTCAGCAGCCCCCTCCTTTGTGAACCCCGCCTGCCGACCCTGATTCAATCCCTGTCGCCAAAGTCGGCTGCTTGGTCAGTCATCATATCGAGATGGCGGTATGGCGATTGGACCCGACCGATCGCTTTTCGGGTTCCGTACCAATTTTGGACATCTCGAGCTGGCTGCCGTTGCTGACCGATCACCATGCACTGGGAATGTTTTCCCAAAGTCCTGCAACCGCAATTATTGTCGGGCCCCTGTGACTATGCTCAGCTGTCGCTCTTCGGGCGATTTCGTAGGATCGCCACAGATACCCTCCTTCGTCCAGATCTGAGTTTAGTTCCGTGTAGATCCGGGGTAGCATGACAGTCCCCTGAAGTTGCGGCCCTGGTTTCAGCCCCTCCCCCACCTCCAACTGCCGCCGTCCGCGTGGTCCCCTCCTCTTCTGAAAGTCGAATTATCGGTTTTTCATAGTCAACTTCGAACCCTCACAGGCGCGCCCTCTTTCAGAGTTTTTAGTGGCTCGCCAAAAATTCCGACGATGATCCTCGATTCCTTGCCCATGGCGTCAAAACCTCGGCTTTTGGGGATCCGCGCGAGCCTGCTTACGGCCAAGGTTCGGACCGTCACTCCAGCCAGTTGAAAGATTAGTATGAAGACCCGGATGCCCGAGGTCATCCACAAACACCATGTCCACACGCACGCATACGTCAAAACCAAGCAAGAACAGCAAAAAAAGAGAAAAATGGTATTCATTTCAAAGAAAAAAAACCTTCGGCTGGTAGACAGCCGCCCGACATCGGGGCCCCATGGAAGATCTGGTGTGAAGCCCAAGACCACGGCTTGGTGACCCAGACTGCCACCTCCCAGCCAACAGGTGGCTAGGGCCAGGCACAAAGGGTCTTCTTTTCAATTTCCTGCATACAGAGTCTATCTTATCAAACCTTTTGCTTGCCAGTGAAGTGCAACGGTTACCGGACTGCCGCATACATGGGGGAGTGCACAAGGCTGTATTTTTGGAGTGTCAAACTGCCCTCCACATGAAGTTTGTGGCCTGTTATTTCTGCGAATTCCAAACTGTAACCCTGACACTGGCATAGTTGTGTTCAATGACGTCGTCTTCGCCTAGTCCATAGCGGGCTGATGGCAAGCTTCGTCCACACACACACACAGAGAGAGAGAGAGAGAGAGAGAGAGAGAGAGAGAGAGAGAGAGAGAGAGAGAGAGAGAGAGAGAGAGAGAGAGAGAGA
>BFEA01000141.1:1210654-1234199 GCA_003427395.1 Chara braunii
CCCCCCCCCACGCGGACCTCCTCCTCCCCATGTGTGACCTCCTCCCCGTGCACGACGTGCTCTTCCACCTCGCACATCGTCTTCGGATCTCCTCCTCCCCCTCACATCGGCCAAGGCACCAGCACGTCATCGGATGCTTTGTAAATTAGAACTATTCTATTGTGGTCGCCGCTGGATTCGAACTCACGTCTTCAATGCAACAGTTTCATGTGCGCATCCACTGAGCAACCTGCCACTGTGAAAAATCAGCACGAATCTTGTGCAAGAACATAGGAAGATACACCAAGACCGACAGATGCATTGAAAAGAAATATCGGTGTGTGTATGGACTAAGGAGTTGTCAGATGCAAATGTCGCCGCGCGCGGGGAGAGAGAGAGAGAGAGAGAGAGAGAGAGAGAGAGAGAGAGAGAGAGAGAGAGAGAGAGAGAGAGAGAGAGAGACATCCATGTCGCTAGAACACGGAAATATACACTGCCATATTTTCAATCTTTCGCAAGAACATAGGAAGCGTGGCAATGTTTGTCTGTGTGTGTGTGTGAGTAGGATGAGTACAGTCGGAATGAATCTTCAGCCAGAACATGGAAATATACACTGCCACACTTTTTTTATTTCTTCTTTTTTTGGGTGTGTGAGAGAGAGAGTTTTCCATCGATAGATTAAGCAAGGCACCGGCCAACAGCCCCGTGGCTGGCCTCACGCTAGTCCCATCGATATCATGAGAAAAATTGAATGAATCTTTTGCCAAAACATAGAAAGATACATTACTACATGTGTGTGTGTGTGTGTGTGTGTGTGTGTGTGTGTGTGTGTGTGTGTGTGTGTGTGTGTGTGTGTGTTTAACTAACCATAACGCTACCACAACGCGAATTGTGGCCACTGGGTCCTTATTACCCCTTGTACCGTGATCATGGTATGCACCAGCCTCTATCATTCACCAACCCTACAAAGACACAAGGACTAGAGCCCGAGGGCACTGAGCCATGAGCCATAAACAGCAGTCGAATAGGAAAAAGCAACTGACAGCCAACAACAGCGCATACAACGAACAGCAAGGCAAATAACAACATATGTCACACAAGCTGGGGGGGAAAGGGGGAGGCGGGCGGGCAAACAAACAGTACAGAGCAAGTACTAGGGGAAGGCAGATCAAAACGACGAAAGAAAAGGCATGTGACACCAAGCAACAACGAAGAGCAAGG
Source organism: Chara braunii (assembly GCA_003427395.1). Classification (NCBI taxonomy): domain Eukaryota; kingdom Viridiplantae; phylum Streptophyta; class Charophyceae; order Charales; family Characeae; genus Chara; species Chara braunii. The sequence continues at coordinate 1,211,855 of BFEA01000141.1, forward strand.
GCTGGAGGGCACGGGGGAAAGGTGTGTGGACACACAACGACATAGGACAGCAAGGCATAGGATGACCAACGGCATCAAAGAGTAAAGGCTGGAAGACACAGAGGAGGCTGGAAGGCACAGAGGAAGCAGGAGGGGAGACAACGCAAGAACAAGAAACAGGTAAACCAAAAACATACAAGTCTAAAAAAAATGGAAGACCGGAAAAAATAAAAACTGATGATAACAAGATTGTTTCGTCGGAGTTGCACCGACTCATCAGGAGGCTGAACCCTGACAATCTGCGGAATCCCCGTATTTGATGGTTTGGGTCATGAACCCTCTAACCCTTGTTGAAGTCGTAATGTCTCCAAGTGGAACAAAGCAGCGGGCAACAACCCTATGGAGGACCAGGCAACACAGTAGAGGCAACACTGCTGCACAACGCCAAAAACGACTGCAAGGAATGACATGGCACGCAGGGCATGCAACATAGCAACCATATAGTGAAGCACAAGACAACACAAGCAAGGCAACAACACTGAGGGGACGATAGGGTGAGCAGACCAGCAGCTCGGCAACCGTGGAGCGGAGCACAAGGCACCAGCAACAAGGCAACCAACCTACATGGCACACCAGCAGGAAACAAGGAAACCCACACGGCACGGCCAGCAGATGAGCAGCACGACAGTGGAGCAGCGAAGCGCAAGGCAACACCAACAACACGGCCACTCCGCACAGCGAACACAACAATATGTAGAGAACCACATGCGATGCCAGCGGGACAGGCAACAAGGCACAGGCAGAGCACAGACAAGGCAGTCGACTCATCCAACACAGAGCAAAGCAGCACATGACCTACTCACATCGCGATTGAATCCCACAAACTGTTGGTTCCCACCACCCATTGAGTCAGGGAGTCACTCCACGAACATCTATCATCACCTATAAGCAACGCAGACAACTCGAACCGAGCGCAGTAGGCACTCCAAACGAGGAACAACCGACTGTTTGGCACTGCCTAAGGGTGCTCAGCTGGGCACACAAAATAAGTACTTAGAAAAAATCAGGGGGAGGACAGACAACAGAAGAACGACCGACAATCATCAAACTGATTGCGCGCGCACGCGCACGTGTGTGTGTGTGTATGAGTGTGTGTGTGTGTGTGTGTGTGTGTGTGTGTGTGTGTGTTTGTGTTTGTGTTTTATGTGGTGTGTGCTAAATCACTTTCACATAATAGCACGTTTTATCGTACTATATGGGCTCCGATGATATATGTTAGCAAATACTAAGTGGAGATTCAGGGCAGCAGTAGCATGATTTCGCAACTTGACCTACGTTTCCAGCGATCACTCTGGATGTTCTCCGTAAGCTTAAACACCGGAGGCAGTGATTGATTTCCATTTAACGTCGTTGTAGCAAAGGAAGGAAAAAAACTCTTTATGAGCTACATTTTTTGCTGATGGGAAGCAGATACGGGGATTACCCTCTTTTGGTTGCATAATACATAGTGAAGAAGAAAGTTTTCATACAGGAAAGAAATAACTGAAGGTTGAGGAGAATAAGAGATAATTTCTGTTTCAAAAAATTACTGACCGATGCGTATTACTTTGCAGATTGCCTCGTAATTTAACAGATTCGTGAGTGTTTCCTCATATGTTATTATCCCTAGATGTTGGTTATTCAATTAGAATATATTGACGAGGCATCGTAAGTAAGCATAATTTTTTCCTTCTCTTTATTCTACTAGAATGCCCTCTATTTGTGTGTCCCGTATTAGCTGTGATGGTAGTGGTCCGTTTTTTCGATGGTAAATCAAGCGTGAAAAAATCTCTTCGTGTGCGCGTGTGCTTTGCCAGTGATTTTATCACGTAGTTATGGGTTTGAATTTCCAAGGATTGGTTTCCCTAAAATGGGTTTCGAGATTTTCCCAGATATATGGTTGCATATCCAATTCGGTCGGATAGCACCTTGCTTATTAATGGGAATGAAGATCTCTGCGACGTGTTTCGTCCGTAATTTTGTCCCCGTGTACTATGTTGGCATACCCAAACAGTAAAAAAGCCTCTTGACTTTTTCGACTTACTTTCGCAGAAGACGAGTAAGACAAAGTGAATAATTGACCGTAGAAAATTAATGCATCCGAACTTTACTCACTAGATTTTCGTGGCGGTTTTCTCGTAAATTATATCATAGATCGGGACAGGTAGATGCTGCTTTTKGTAATTTKACTATCGTAAACAAGAACGATTCATAAAGTCTAAAGTGTTCACTCACGCCAACCATTGTTGTTTCGTAAATTCCTTCGTCACTCATTGCTGAAAGTTGTAAATGATGATAACTGACAACTTTCCTACATTTATCGCATTATGAACAAGTAATACAAACACCCGGGGTACCTACTTTCAATATTACCTTTCGTTTGAAATATGACTTGCTCATTATACGACAAGATATAGGGAACATCGTGTAGAGAAGAGATGATCAGATCATAGAAAGATATTACTAATCAAAACATACAAGTTTCCGTGGAAGTATCCTTATTGCCAGGGTGGCAGGGTGGCCTCATATAAGCCACATGTTGTCAAGGTTTAGGTGATTGACTACGATCTTTCCCTGGTCATCGTCGATCACAACAATTATTTTTTTTTAGTTCCTGTTCGTCAATTCCCTTTGTTGCTCATTATCGAAAAGTGCAGGCAGGTGTAAGTAACAATTCTTTTACGTACATCAATACCAGGATGACAAGAAAGAGCGATGCATCATAAATAAGCGAGACAATTATTCGGGGTCTCGAACTTTTCGTTCAAAATGTAAGTCGTTTCAACTATTTTGCAAAAGACTGGAGGAGATCACGTAGACGGGGGAAGAACAAACCATAGAAAGATATCTCACACAAACTTCCGTGTTAGTTTTCTCGTTGCAAACATGTTCTCATGTAGATCGCAACCGGGGGGATTCAGGTAATTGACTGCAACCCGTCCTTGGTCACCAAAAATATAGAAGACTTTGACAGTCGATCGCAATTATTTACGTGTACTTGTTCTGGTTCGTCGATTACCCTTGTTGTTTTCTATCGATAATTGTAAATGACAACTTAATTACGCACATCGATTCGAGGATATCAAGATGGATGCATCAAAAAATAATAAGCGAGACAATTATACAGGGCATCGAGCTTTTCTGTTTGAAATGTGACTTGCTCAACTTATCTTATAAAAAACGAAAAAGATCGCGAGGTCGGGAAAAGAACAGATCGTAGAAACATATCCCACATAAATTGTCTTGCTAGATTTTTTTGTTGCCAAGGTGGTTTCGCATAGATCGCATCCGGGTAGATGCTGCAGGGGTTTGGGTAATTGACTGAGATCCGTCCTTAATCGTAAACTTGGACGACTCGTAAAGTCGATCGCAATTATTTACATTTACCAGCTCTGGTTTGGCAATTCCCTTTGTCGCTTACTGACAACTTTCTCATCTACATTGATTTTAGGATGAGAAGAGAGATGCATCAAAAAATATGTGGGCATCAACCTTTCAAGGAGTTTTTTCCTGAATTATGACTCTTTTAAACTTTTCTCAATTGACGAAGAGGATTGTGTAAAAATGGAAGGAAGTGATCGTAGAAAGACATCCTTTATCAAAGCAGACGAACTTCCCTACTAGATTTTCCCTTTGCTAGAGTGGATCTACACGGATTGCATCCGGGTAGATGTTGCAAGCGTTTGGCCATTGACTGAGATCATCGTAATTCTGAATGACATGACCGCACATGTTTACGCTAACTAAATCCGGCTCGTTGATTCCCTAATAGCCTGGACCAGCAACCCTTTTAGGTTCTTGATTCGCAAAGGAACGAACTAACTACTTGAGGTATCAACCATTACACACACATAATAATTCAGATGAACAATATACTTAAAGGTATTATTTACCGTATACACAGAATCCTTTCTGAAAAAAACACATGAATAGCTCACCGAAATTTACAAAAGAAGCCACTTTCAACCATGCCCGCTTTCGTCCAAATAGGAGAGCAAGGCTTAAGAGAGCAGAGAAAAATAGAGAGAGAGAGAAGAAGATATTGTCGTATCAGGTCATACACCTCCAGCCACCCTTCCCTGGTACGATCCGTACCGTGAGCACAACTGGCCGATCCGCAGGAAGGGAGTGGCCCATCCCTAAAACGTTTTTCTGCTCCGGCCACATGGAGCTTCATCAGAGTGGAATTCTTCGATGGTCTTTGGAAGGAAAAGACAGGTGGGGGGGAGAAGAGGTCAGGGAGGAGGGGGGAGGGGCGAGGTGGGGGGGGGGATTGCCAGGATGAAGAGCAGGAAGGCTAGGTATGCTAAAAAAGCTAAGACGATGAGACTTCATGCTGCCCATTCCAACGCCTTGCGTCCTTCTTCCTCCTTCATTGCCCTAACGCGATTTCTGCTATTGCAAAGATGATACCTACTCCAGACGCAATACAACAAAGCGCAAGAGCAAGCATTCATGCGGAGAAGAGTATGTCAAAGGTGGAGACGGCGCAGGATACTTTCGCCAATTTGAACGAGATTCACTCCTCCTTACAGAGCCAAATGGCAGCTGCTGCGATTATAGCATTTGGAATGAGGGCTAGGAAGAAGAGCACAACGAGATAGAAGCCTAAGAGGAGAGAGAGCGGTGCTGGTGTGTTTGCTACCGCAACGGAGGTATTCATAGCGTGAGTAGCAACGTTGTTACTTTTTGCGGTGAGTTTCTTGAGCGAGCTGCGAGTGCGCTGTCTGCGTGTGAGTGTGCTACTTGCATATGAATTCGTCGTGGATAGAGACTATACCACTTCTTCCTCGTTGTCTTATCCCCTGAAAAGGTCGAGATCAACCTCGACGCCCATCGCCCGAAAAATTCCTGCCGTTCGCTGGTTTCGCCTAGCTGAAGATCGCACGTCGCCGTTGCAAATTCATGCAGAGCACTCCTTCGCTGAAAAGACAGATTGATTGTTTCTTCTGTTTTTTTTGTTTTTTTTTAATTGAGCCTCTTGGCTCTGGCTCATGCCATTCTGGGGAGTGACAGTCCGGTTCCTATTCCCCCGACAAGTCAATGAATAGTACAAGGTTGACTCACCCCACGCTCCTCCCCATTATGGTTGAGAGGCCTGAGTGAACGACATTGATTACTTCCAGTAGGAAGGATGTACCAACCCTCACCCCTGCCTAAGTTAGTCTGTCATAAGTAGTCTTTTGTGTGGCTTTGTATGCCTAATCCGTCACTGGCTGCTCCTCTCAGCTGTATGGCTGTGAGTTATTACATGTACCTCTAGAGCAAGTTGCGACTATTGACCTCTGTTGGCGTCACTAGAACCTCTTTTCAATCTAAACCCTAAACCCTCCCAAGGGCTCTTCAATCTGCGTTACAGAACTCCATGCTTATTCTGCACCGTACCATTGCATATCCACCAACGACATTTGATGGGGAGGAAACGGCTCTGGGAACTCTACGGGTGAGCGCATTGGCACTCCTTGGTCCACTTTAGTCCATTCCTTGAAGCAGATGCAGTAGTCTCTCCTAAAGTCTACATGCTCCTGCCCGGGAGACTGTCCACCCTCCCACCGGATATAGGCAATCCAGCCCCCTTTTTCGCTACTCAGTCCCTGAGAATTGATTGATTGCTTGTGTGATATCTTTCCTTGAGTGATATGTCTGTAATTGGTTTTTGACCTTCTACCATCGTGAGAGGAGTTCTTGCTGTATATATTGTTTTATTATTTTCGTTATTTCTTCTCCTTCCATGCGAACTCCCTTAATAGAATGTGCAACGCTTCCTCCAAAGTGCCCAAATAGCCACTCTCCTCCCGATCTTGAACATGTTGTTTTCAAAATCGCTGTCCGTGGGGGAGGTCCATGCTTCACCGAGCAGCGCCCTCCAGTCCCACGGCCAAGTCGATCCGGTGCCCAGGAGGCTCCATATCCTGTCCCACCAACGCCAAGTGAGGACCGTCCCTAAACACTGTAGGAAGATGTGTTCTATAGTTTTCGGGATCTTACGGGAGGGGAAGGCGTTATGGCAAGATTTGCACCATGGGAGCGCCATACCCTTCTGCTCCAGAAACGTACGGTCTATCAGCCAATTATTTGTCGAGAGGCAGCGATGCTCTATCTGTCACTGCAACGAGGCGAATTTGGTCGGTTTGGATTTCATGGTTGAAAATCATCGTATAGGGCGGACGGTCTCTTGACCTATGTTCAAGTGGGCTATCCAATGGGCTTTTACCATCTCCTTGAGATTCACCTTTGGCCGCAGCAGCCGGTAAGTAGCCTTTACTTACAAGCTAAAGAGGTTTGTGTCGGATTGGCTGGTGTTCTTCGTGCAGGTACCCAGTGTCATTCCTCCGGGTCGAAGGGGAGTTCAGCAAGGGGTGTTCTGGCGCGAAATGAGATTCATTCGTCTTTGTGTCTCAGTACGCAGGTTTTGTGCAACTCCTCGTTCTTCCACCACCTCACTGCGTACGGGGTGTACCTAGTGCGAATATTGCCCTTTCCCTTTGATTGACCAAGGATTCGTCTGCCCGCACTTCCATCACATTGCCAACGCTTTCCGTGTCGTCCGGGACTACGACCCAGTCTCCTTCCGTCAGCCGCGGTCCTTTTCGAAGGGTGCGCACCCAGTCAAGCAGGATGTCAAAGATGAGTGCTTCTAGGTTTGTTTCAATATCATGACAGTACCTCATCTGAACCCTCAACTGTGCTGTCGTTTTCTAGTTTTTGTTCGCCGGGTCTGTCTTTGATCCTCACTACACCGTTTCTGACCCAGCTGCTCCATGGGGGGTCTGAACTACGGTGTACCCTGCCCTTTCTATCAGTGATATTTATGTTACCAAAGAGGGGTTGCCGCATCACCTCGTCCCATTTGTTCGGCATGTTTTTTCCTGGCAACGGTAGCTGGCGCCAGGCCTTCAGCACCCGGGGCCAAAAGTCACCTCTGGTTAGGTCACTCCTTGCTGCTCCCCGGGTGGAGTCTCTGTCGACCCGAGGGTGCCGTGGTATGGGCCAATATCGGTCCTCTAGCCAGGGGATCCACACCTCGTGTTGTTTGTAGTGCCAGTCTAGCAATTTGTTCTAGTGCAAGGGTATTCCAGGGAAGGTCTTGGCGTAAATATCAGTCTTTCGATCCATTGTACCATCCCCGCAACCACCTGGATATCTGGGTCTAGGATGCCCAAGCCCCAGTGTGTTTCTTGGATGCATACAACATCTGTCCAATTTTTGCCCCCCACCCCCGTCATCAGATCCCATATTGAGTTTTCGTTGTCCATTCTGCAGGATGCCAGGCCATTGAAGTTTAGGGGCCACAGATCCAGGTTTGCTGCCCGTTGGCATTGGTTCCAGATTTGATCCTTTTCGTACACTGCTTTTACCGGGTCCATATCAATCTTGTTCGGCTTCAGGTCCCTAAACGGGCCCACGGTAGTTGTTCCCTGTCCCACCCGGTTGTACCCGCAAATAAGCCTAACCTAAGAATAACACTCAGGCATCTCTGGACGTCCTGCTCTGTCCAGGTCTCACTGGATTTGATCTTGACTGTCTGTAGTTCCAAAAGTTGGGAGTGGGGGTGCCACTTCAGTCCAGCATCTTTGGCTGGGTCAAAGCGGATATATATATATATATATATATATATATATATATATATATATATTTTTAAAACACAACCCCCTATCAGTGTTAGTGTTGCTGGTAAGGGCAGACACCACTAACACCCGGGAAGGGGCTCCATCTATTGGTGGGGAGCATCATCTGCTGGAAAACGGGTCCAGCATCCCTTATACAGAAAGAAACATATATGAGAGTGACTGAAGGATGTATAGTAACTGTGAGGCTTGCCAGCATTGATTACCCTGTATCCCAGGGGATTGACTGAGCAGGCCTGTATGATGCCGGAGCAGCCATTGCCTTCTGTATCTCTTCACCCTCAAGAGGAGGGCGCCAAATGTGCTGTTAAGGGCTGATACTTATTTAAGGGCTGATACTATTCAGAGGGGGCTACTTTCTCCCTTTCCTCAGTCTCGCATCAGGTTCGAGATGTCCATATTGCTCAGATTGCCCAGATTGCCAGCTTTGACTTCTTCGTTTCCTCTTCTCTCTCTCTCTCTCTCTCTCTCTCTCTCTCTCTCTCTCTCTCTCTCTCTCTCTCTCTGTTTTTTTTTTATGCAATGACTGTGGTCTGCCAACATCGATTGTCCTAGTATTCTGGGGGGTATCTGAGTTCTTACTGTTTCAAAACTATCTGCAGTGATTGCAGTGGATGCAGTGATTGCCCTGATGCATTGGGTGTTGCCTGAGTATGCTTTTGCAATGTAGCTTCCATTACCATTGCTACTCATCTCCCTCCTTTCCCTGTTAGGGGCACTGTTGTCTCTGGTCATGATTCACTCTTGTTCTAAATTTCCAAGGTCAGTCTTTTGGATTTTAACTGGCAGCGCCCCGGTACCATTCCATCTCAGCCTAAGCTAGGGGCGGGGGTGGAAAAAATTCAGCAAAATCGGACAGGGGTCGGAATGGGATAGAGGGATCAATCATGGTCCAATCCAGAAAGATGAGGTGGTAGTCTCTCTCTCCTTCTTCTACGTCTTCCCCCCCTTTCCCCCCTCCTTTCCATGCTACCTTTGCAATCCTACCCCCTTGATCCCCACCCAGCCAGTCGTTACAGAATCTCTCAATGATTTGTTTGATTTCCTGTTTCGAGTGCAGATGCTTGATCTTTTCCTTGAGCCTTTCCCATTGAATAGATATGTCATTTTGTATTTTTTCTTTTATTGCATTGATAAACTTTGTTCCATCACGGCGCACTCCTTCCATTTCGAGAGTGCATCGTCTCCACCAGATGGCCCATATGATCGCCATGCGTCCTATTTTAAACATGTTGTCTTCGAAAGGGGTGGTTTGTTGTGGGGCCCATGCCTTGCAGAGGAGCGCTCTCCAGTCCCATGGCCAGGGTTGTGAGGTTCCCAGTTGTCTCCATACACGATCCCACCACCTCCATAGCCATATTGCCGTCGGGCATTGCAGAAATATGTGCTCGATGGTCTCCGACCATTTTCGAGTCGAGAAAGATGTTGTGCATATCTTGCACCATGGGAGAGTCAGTCCTTTCTGTTCAAGGCGCGTCCTGTCAATCAGCCAGTCGTTGGTCGGCAAGGCCCTATTTTCCACTTGGCATTGGAGTGAAGCTAGTTTTGCTGGCATGGCTTTGCTTGCTTTAAACCATTTGACTGGTCGCAGTGTGTCTCTTCCCACGTTCAGATGTTTCGTCCAGCGCGCCTCGACGACATCTTTCAGGTTCACTTTCGGTCGCAACATTCGGTAAGTTGCCTTGACAGAAAGCGTCTGCAGGTGTCGTGTCCCAGACTTCCCCCTCCCATATTGCTGGGTCCATATCCATTCATCAGGATCTAAGGGCAAATATTGGATTGGTTTGTTTGGTTTGTATGCTCGCCACTGGTCTTTTTCTTTGAGGACACGAATACGATAGATGTTAGATGTCGGGTACCATGCAGTCTCTTCTGGCAGTATTCGTTCCAGCACATTTTCTGTTTTTATTATGAAACGGTTGGCCACTACCTCCTGTTCTGCCCCCCTGCCGACCTTGCGAGTGTACACCACATCTCCCACCACTCCTTCAGTGTCCCAGAACCCCACCCAATCCCCCTCCAGCACCGTCGGTCCTTTTCTCATAATTCGGACCCAGTCAAGTGGGATAGCGAAAATAATGTTTTTCAGCGCTTCTCCCACATTGTGATAGTATTTCAGTTTCCTTCGTAGTTGGGGTTCTGATAACCAATCTTTGGTTTCCTAATCCCAAATATCTTTTACGTGCAACACTCTATTCTTCACCCAGTTTTTCCAAGGGTTTTCACTGTTGTGAAAGACTCGGCTATGGGGGCCAGTTACCCATCGGTTTCCGAACAGTGGTTGGCGGGCCACTTCTTCCCAGCGTTTGGGTGAGATTTTATCGGGTAGGGGCAGCTTGCGCCATGTCTTTAGTATCGTGGCCCAAAGAGGGTCTCTTTTCAGATCTTGCCTAGCTGCCTGTATGTCCGATACTCCTTCCTCCTCGGTCAGGGCAGACTTTTGTGGTATAGCCCAGTATCTATCTTCAAGCCATGTTTCTGGTTCGACCTATGGGGGCGCTGGTGGTGTCAGTCTGACAATCTGTTGCAATGCCAGTGGTTGCCAAGGTGCAAGTGTGGAAAATAGAAGGCCTATTACCCATTGGAGTGTCAGGGCCATCACTTGGGTGGTCGGATCGATTATCCCTAGCCCTCCTTTGGTTTTTGGGTGTACAACCGACTGCCAGGCCACCCTGCTGATAGCATTAGGACACTCATGATTCCCTCTCCATAGAAAAGTTGCCACCTGTCTTTGGAGGGAGGATGTCGCAGGCTTGCTGAGCGTCCAGATTGCTGTTTTGTACCAAAGGGCAACCAAGATTACATTATTGATTACTAGAGCCCTACCCATTAAGGAGGTCTTGCGGTCTTTCCATTGGGATAGTTTCCCCTGGACTGGTTGTGTGAGTCATTCATCATTCATGGGTGGTTTCCCTTCTGCTCTCATTTGGACCCCTAAGATTCTGATCGGTGCTTCTTTGGGTATCCATTTTATTTTGGGGGTGTCTGGTGGTCTCCCTCCTTGGTAGTGTAGCCACCATCCTTGCGTCTTGTTTCCCCAATTGACCGTCATATCTGAAAGGAAGCAGAATTGATCCATCAGTTTTTGGATTTCTATCATATTTTCATGTGATGCATCGATCATTATGGTAAGATCGTCTGCAAAGAGAGAACAGTCAGGGATAGCATCTTCTGGGATCGAGGTGAGCTTTATCTTTTGGAGGTCTTTGTGGGCTCTCAGGTTTGCAGCCAGGGCCTCCATTATGATGACAAACATGTAAGGGGCGATGGGGTCTCCTTGCCTCACCGACCGTTCTAGGTGTATGGCAGGGGTCAGTCTACCATTAACTTGAATGGTCATTGTGGCATTCTGATGCAGGATTTTCACCCATCTTTTGAAGGCCGGGCCGAAATTTATCTTTTCTAATTTCCAAACATTTGTCCAAAAAAGTCCAGTGAACATGATCATATGCCTTTTCGAAGTCCACGAAAATAATGGCCGCATTGTGCTTAGATTGCCTAGATAGTTTAATGACTTCGTTAACCAACAGAATGTTATCTTGGATTTTTCGCCCTTTGATAAATCCAGTCTGTGCTGGGTGGATAATGTCTCCCATCACCTCCTCCAAGCGGTTTGCCAGAGCCTTTGCTACCAGTTTATAGACCACAGTTAAGAGGGTGATCGATCTGTCGTTTCTAATGTTCATTTGATCCTCTTTTTTATATAGCAAGGTCAAAATGCCTTGTCCCACTAGCTCACCCATCTGACCTGTGGTCCATACTGCGTTATAATAGTCCATCAAATCTTGTGCAAAGGTGCTCCACGTGGACTCCCAAAATTCCTTAGGGAGTCTATCTATCCCTGGGGTCTTTTCCTCTTTCATTTGCATGAGTGTCGTCCACACCTCTTCCTTAGACAAAGGCACCTCTAGAGTTTCCTTTTGCTGTTCCGAGAGACTTTTTGGCAATGGGTTCACGAAGTCGTCTATTCCTGTCATCCTCTGTTCATGTGGGTTTTCCTTGCATTTGGATGTGAAAAGCTCTTTCAAGAAGTCTCTTGCTATCCGGACACATCCAGCTGTACACATGGTCACTAGGCCACCAGGTTGGGATGGGTCATACATCGCCTCTATGGTGGTTTTGCCTGTCCTTATCCTGGCTAGGGAAAAGAAACGGGCGTCCATCGTCCCTTCTGTCTTGTATCTGTGCAGTTTTCCCCTGATTCGTGCTCCCTGCCATCTATGTTCCATGTGCTCTAACAAGCGGGCCTCTGTTGACTCAATGGCCACAGAGAGCTCCCTAGTATCTAAGCTTTCATTTTGCTTTTCCTGTTGTTTTAGTTGACATAGTTGGTGATGTAGGTCCATTTCCTCTGTGTGTCGCCAGGCAGCCAACCCTTTAGCAAATTCACTAGATTTTCTGGCTAAGAAGGTCAGTCCATTGTTAAACCACAAGACGTCATTTTGTAGTGTTTCTCTGTGTGTTCTCCAATATTGCCATACGTCATGTATAAAATTATGATAGTCTTTTCTTTCTAATAGGGATGCGTTTAGTTTGAAGAATCCAGGATCTTGGTCTGGCTGCTTCCTAAAGGAGAGGACGATTACGCACATTGTGTGGTCTAGACCAGGGTATGCACTCCTTGGGAACACTTTCACTAGTTGCAAGGCTCCTTCCAAGTCTTGCGAGATTAGTATTAAATCAATTCTTGATTTTCTGACTCTTTCTATTCCATTTTTCCTATAGCATGAAAAAGTTCGTCTGGTCGGAAACTGTCTGCGAAAGGGGTCATACATTCCCAATGCTGTGCATAAGTTTGCGATTATCTGTTCATCTGTTTCCACATATATCGGACATGGGGAGAGGACGCGCCATCTGTCTAACCAGCGGTCCAGGGCTGCGTTGAAATCCCCCGCTAAAATGGTCGGGATCCCATCCGTCGGGATTCTGTTGGTGATAGCTTCGAAGAAAGTCCGTCTGGCCCCTACCTCGTTTGGTCCATACACACAGCAGATTCGTATCACCTCCAATTCTAGCATTACTAAGACTGACACCCATCTCCCTTCTATCTGGTCTTCCTCCCAATGGACAGTTTCAGCCCTTGAGTTTGGGGGGATCCAAATGGCCACCCCCGCGCTCCTCGGTCTCGGGGCATGCGCTCAGAAAGCCTATCAGGGTCATACTTCCTTGTGTGCATGGTAGTATTCCGCCTTATCCATGAGGTGGGTTTCCTGGACGCATATGATATCTGGCCAGTCCCTCCCTTCTATCCCTCTCAATTGTTCCCATATGGCCTATTTCTTTTGAGGGGAGGCTAAGGCCAAACCGTTCAGGTTCAGTGAATGCAGGTCTAAGTATGCTTCTCTCTTTGTCTGCGCCCATTCTTTATTCCTTCCATACAAGGTCTTTGTCAAGTCCATACTTGTCTTTTCTCTCTCCACCCTCACTCATCATTTCCTTATCCCAATGCCTCCCACTCCTCCAGGTCACAATTTGCCTCTTTTGTGCCAACTGTATGCAGATAACCTTCTTTCAGAATTCTGAGGAGGGTTGTACGGACATCTCTCTCTAGCCAGATTTTGTTGTTCTGCATTTTCTGCATTTGGAGATACAACAGTGCAGTATGTGAGAGCCACCGCAGGCCCGCTTCTTTTCTTGGCTCGAACAGCACGTATAGGTATGTATCGGTCAGGGCACGTTGGCCATACGTGGCCCTTCTCACCGCCCTTGCCCCTGGTTGGTAAGTGCAATGTAAAAATTCCTTCATTTCCATTTGAAATGCATCCTCCCCTGATGACAGCCAAAGTGGTACTTTGGGTTCCCACCCGTGTAGCGTAACTTCCCCCTTTTGTGAGTGTGGTAGGCTTATCACGCCTATTTCCCACCTTCCTTCCTTTTTCCTCACCGGCACTGCCATCACATCCGTTTTTGATAGTGATTGCGGCCATTATCCTTTTTCTAGGACGTGTCTGAGTTTTTGTTTCCCACTGGTCAATTCCTCATCCGGGGGGTCGGGCGGGGGGGGGAGGGCCTGCCACTCTTCTTTCTTTTCCTTTCCGGGAGCCGTTGTGTTCCCCGATATTTCCAGTGTCTGTTCTTTTTCTCCCTTCTCTCCCTTCTTTCCTTCCGACCCCTCTTGTCGCCCCCCGGAGTCAGCTCCCATCTGTGATCCCCCCTTGCTTCCTTCTGTTCCATCTATGTCTTTCACCTTTTCTTCTTTCTTTCTTTGTTCCTCTCGGTTATCTTTCGGTGTAGCGGTTGGGGGGTGGAATCTTGTGAGAACGATGCTCAGCATTTAGTGGCATACCTTTTCCCAACTCATCTTTTGTGGGAGTCCCTAATCTAAGATAATTATGAGACTCCCACTATTCTCCAGCAGCGGGATGAGTTCTCTATAGGTGTTGTCCTAGAAATCCTCAGACAGATCAGGGAATTCCAGGTGCAAATTGTGTATTATCCATTCAGACACGTTTCGTAATCTGTCTTCTGCCGTTTCGGATTCAGTCTGCTGATCTGTCTGTCCTTCCTTCATCTCCTTTTTCTCTTCCGCATCCTGCATCACCTCGTCTGTCGTGGGGGGAGGTGGTGGGGGGGGGGATGCTCCTTGAATTTTCTCCACTTCCATGGGAGACGGTCCGAAGATTTCACTGAAGATGTCTGTTTGACTCGTTCCCGCCACTCCCCTCTTTTCTTTCCGCTCCTCATTCTGCTTCCTTTTTTCTTTCCCTTTTCCTCCCTCCTTTTCCCCCCCGACGTCCCTTTCAAGAGTTTCGTGTCCGGTCCCCTCGAGAGAGTTACCCCTTCCTTCTTCTCCCTCTGTTTTTCTGAGATTTTTTCATCCCCCCCTTTTGGATCCTCCTGCTTCTCGCCCAGGTAGTCTTCCGCTTCTGGCCCCATATCACATATTCCACCTAGGCCCGTTTCCTTCCATTTCAGTTTCTTATCATTCTTTTTCTGGCCTGGGGGAGGCGGGGCGGAGGGAGGGGGGGTGGGAGGGGGGGAGCCTTTTCCAGGCAGCTGGGGGGGAAACCATGTGTTGGGAGGTCTCGTATCCCATCTTGGTTCTCCTCCACCTTCCCATTTCCATCCACGGATTTGCCCGTTCTCATCCTTCTCTTCCACATAGACCCATCCTTCATGGCCTTGGTCAACCGCCGTCCATCTGGTTGGTGAGAGCGGGTCTTGTTGCAGTCTGCCTGTAGCCCGTTCACATTTGAGGGGGTGCTGAGGGCATGCCGTCTCTGTTCCCATGTGCCCATATGCTTTGCATCTGAAGCACCATGGCCTCATCTTATGGGCAGTATGGACTTGGTAGATCCTCCCCCCTACTTTGAATGGAACAATGTCGTCTATGGTAAAGAGTTGATCTTGTGGCAGATCCAAAGCCAGCATAACGTGGTCATCCCTTTTGGCCACGTATGACGGGAGTGGCTCAATGAAGTCAACGATATTGTACCGCTGGCTGAACTCATGGATAAAGGTGGCTTGTATCTCGACCGGAATATGTCTCAATTCGACCCAGTAGTGGTCTCGCATCATTTGTTCCCGTCTTTCCTCTGGTCCCAACGTTTTGGGGAGCCAGGGATAGATGCGCACCTCCGATCTGCCACATCTCAATCTCTTCCAGTTGTCCATACGAACTTTGTCCTGTTCAAACATAGAGAGGATTGTGTAAACGGTGGAAGAGATGGGTTGTATCAAAAGGAATTCTTGGACAGCCTCTGGGTTGCCTCTCATTTTTTCCAACTGTTTACATATCCATTTTATTTTTTCGTTTGTGGACTTGTATGCCGCGTCGTCGTGGAATAGCCAGTTACTGCCGTATTGTGTGTAGATTCTTTCTCTCTCCCCCAGTTTGTTTGGCGGGTAGGTTCTGACCAGCAGCTTTCTTCCCCCTTGATGCATCACACTGTTTTCTGCGGGGTTCTCTCCCTTCTTTCCTTCCAACCCCTCTTGTCTCCCCCCGGAGTCAGCTCTTGTCTGTGCTCCCCCCTTGCTTCCTTCTGTTCCATCTATGTCTTTCACCTTTTCTTCTTTCTTTCTTTGTTCCTCTGGGTTATCTTTTGGTGTAGCGGTTGGGGGGTGAAATCTTGTGAGAACGATGCTCAGCATTTGGTGGCATACCTCTTCCCAGCTCATCTTCTATGGGAGTCCCTGATCTAAGATAATTATGAGACTCCCACTGTTCTCCAGCAGCGGGATGAGTTCTCTGTAGGTGTTGTCCTAGAAATCCTCAGACAGATCAGGGAATTTCAGGTGCAAATTGTGTATTATCCATTCAGACATGTTGTCAGGCGGCCACAAGCAATGAGCCGCCTGAATCCTGCGGTTTTGGGACTTAGGCTCAAAAACAAGTCCGAGTTTTGACGGTACTCTGGTTTGACCAGGCAACAAAAATTAGGGGAACTCAGGGCACCCCTGATTTTGGGCGCACTGAACCTTACGAGTAACCCTCAAAGATGGTGAAATGGCTGGCCGCAGTCGGCACATCTAGGGACCCTCATTTCCGACCGTTCAGAGGGGTAGACCCGGATTGACCTGCCGCGGAGAGGCATTCCGAGAACTGACCTCGCCGCAACTTTTTTGCAGCATACGACCGGGGCCGAAATGAGGCCTCAAATTTTTTTCTATTTTGGTGCCATAGTTAAAGATGGGGAAAAGGGATTAAGACCAGTAGGGGAGAAGAGAAAAGCATAATATCCCTTAATTTCTTTATTTTTCACGGCATTTAATTCTAGGGGGGATACCCTTGTTATTTTATGTTCCCGGCAATAAAATCAAAAGCATAGAAAAATATTAAAAATGGTAAAAGAAAAAAGAAATAAAAGGAATTCGGCCGTTTATTTAAACTTTCTCGGAATTTAATTTTGGGGAATTTACGGTTAATTTACTATTTCTGAAAATAGAGTTAAGGAAAAGGAAGAATGATTAAAAACGATGAAAGGGACGGGAACCCATGACTATTGGGAGATTGGCCTAATTTCGCCTCGATTACCCGCCATTAGCTCTGATCCCGGATTGATCATTTTCTCTGGAAGCTAACAATTTTCACTACTGCTGGTGATCGAGTTTCCCTATGTCGCTTTCCCTGGGTTGTTTGATTACTAACTTTACCGCAGTTGGGATGTTCGGAGAGCGAGAGTCGCATGGACAGCATGGGGTGGTGTTACCTTGGATCGACAGTATGGTATTTGGCTCGGTGCGGATACATGATTCTGAGAGGTTCGGTATGATGCGGAGCGGCTGCATCCTATGGTATCCGACGGGCTTCTGGTTCGGTATGGGGCCAGCGTCAGTATGTTTCGGGCATGAGGCCGCTACGGCGACTCGTTTTCAGGGTCAGAACCCTCGCAGTGATTTATTTTCAGGTCTGGTACCACCGCGGCAGCTCAGTTCGGGTTCGGAACCGGCACCGTTACGGCAATTGTTTCAGGCTCGGTATGGGTTCGGCATCAGCTTATTTCAGGTTTTGCGCTATCGTGGTATCATATTCCCGCTTCGGCGCCCTTTGCTGCGGCTTATCTTCAGGTTAAGGCTCCCGTGGTGATTAACTCTCAGGTCCGGAACTACTACAACATTTTACGTCAGGTCCGGAACTACTGCAACGGGTTGTCTTAGGTTCGGATCTGGGACGACACTGGCACGGTACGGATTGTTGCAATTCTGAACTTCATAATTAGCGCCGGTGCGGCGGCCCAAGATTGGTACGACTGCAGATTCGTCACTCTTGGCACTGGTATGGTATAACCTTTTGGCTGATGCTGATATGATGCTCCTATGGCAAGTCTTGGTGAGTAACACTGATCTCGTCCAAAGCGGCTACGCCGCGGTAATAGGTCTGGTTCATGATCACTCCGGTCCTATATTCTTACTTCGGTGTAAACCTGCCGCAGCGGCTCTCTGTCGACATTGGAGACTCACAGCGAACGCAACATGCTATTCTGGTACGGAAACAGAGTGGTATGGGTGGACCAGTAGGGGCTATTGCGGCATACTGAGATATCTGGCATTCTACCTCACCGGAGTTACAGTGGTTTCGGCTGCAGGCCGCTGGGGCTCTATATGGCGTTGGGCCTGGGACTTTGAGCCCGTGTTATACCTCTAGTCTACCAAGGCCTATGGGCTGGGACGGGGCCGAGGTCCACGCTCGGCTGGACTGGGGAACCATATAGGGAAGAGGGTCAGAAGAGAACGGGGAGTATGTGCAAGGTGTACCTGCGCACTAGCACGGGTTGGAGCGGGCGGCGGTTACACGGGGAAACGGCAAGGAGAAGGGATAGAGTATTGCATGCCAGGGGTGCCTAGCGTTCAACTGTTCCGGGCTGCAGTGAGCCGGGAGAGGATCAGCGCGAGGCAGTTACGACTGAGGCAGAGGCGGGCGGCAACAGCGGAGGGCGACTGGGGGAGTGTGCAAGGTGTACCCGCCCGCAACGCAGCGCTGTTCGCCGCGCTAAGCAGGAGACATGCGGTGTGTGAAAGGTGTTCGTGGAGACAGGCCGTTGACTAGAAAAACGAGGACTTGAGCAATCAGGTGCTCGAGGAGAACAGGCGGGGGCGGCGGCGAGCAGCAAGCAAGGTGAACCCATTCCACCGGAGGTTGCCTGTCGCATGCCCGTTCGCAGGGACGTGCACACTGCCCAGCTAGACATGACTCGCGTATGGCCTGGTTCACGGCGGTGAGTCAACGGAGAGTGCTCTGAGACACGGGTACTCCTGTCAGAGCGCGAGATGTGCTCAGCCCCCGAGCAGCACCAGGGTGGTGCGCTGCGTGCATGAGTGTACGGAGAGACCTGTGAGAGCGGACGGGGAAGAGGGAAGGACGGCGCGCCAGGTGTTTGCCACCCTCAATTCTGAGCTCCGGCCTTGTTGAGATGTACCCGATGGAGAGTTACTGAGCGGAGACAAAAAGTGTAATCGGGAGTGGAGGTGAGAAGTGAGGTCGTCGCGTGCTACTAGTCCAGCGAAATGGCTGAGAGTGTGATCAAGCGACCCCCTTCAGGGGGAGGGACAGACAGACTCCGCTAAACCAGACCAATCAAGTGAACTTCTACGGGCAAGAAACAGCTTGACTTCGCAGAATCAGTCCAGTCAAGTGAATCCCTCCAGGCAGGGGACAACTAGTCTTCACGGAATCAGTCCTATTTGGTGAACCATTTCTACCTGGGCACAGTCGACGCCGACGTCTCGGTTCCATCTGACGTTGCCACTGCAGGTAGGTATGGCCACTTTCTCTCATTAACCAATATGGGGGAACCAGATGTTGGAAGGAACAGCCAGTTACACTGTCCAGGCAATCAAGCAGCACCTCTCCCGAGAGGCGTAGACAGTTTCGTCGCCGACCCGTCAACCAAATCCCCGCTGGTGAAGGGCCCGGACAGCGTTTGTTTTCCGCTGACTGGTACAAGCATTTACTTCATCCTTAGCAGACAACTGGCATAAGCATTTACTTCATCTTCTGCATACAAGTTTATTTCATTTCCGCTGATAGGCACAAGCATTTATTTCATCTTCTGGAAACAGGCCTATTGCATTTCTAATATATATACATGAACGCATCAATTTTCCTGAACGGGTTCTCTGCTCTCATCGTGAAGGCATTGGACAAATTAGAAGAGAGGGGGCAGATATATCGGCCGGGTTGCAAATGGGACGAGAAAAGTGATAGGATCGAGTTTCAGTTTCCCGAGGTTAATTCCATTTATAATATAATAATTATTAATAACAATATTTCCCGTCTTTAATTCCATTCATCCCCGTTCGTAGGCATGCGCAGTCTTCAGGAGAGTCGGTTCGAAAACCGGTGGAAGACAGGCAGCAGCGCATGGGCTGCTTAGAGAGACCGAAAGAGTGCGAGCCGTGGGAGAGAGTGAGGGTGCAAGAAGGAGACAACATGTGTGACGGGTTATGTAACGAGGGAGAGACAGCGAGTTCACTGCTTTAGGGAAAAGAGATGTGCCAGGTGTACGAGTGAGAGAGAGGGAGAGAAAGAGAGTGCAACAGAGAGGAAGGGGGAGAGAGGCTGAACGCTGATCTGCCGTTCCAGCAGTCCTCGTTCATCGGGAATTCTTACCACGGGAACACATCCTTAGCATTGGAAACTAATCTACCACTGAAGCGACCCAGACACACAGGAGGGTGTGGGCGCAATCACGAGTGAGGTCAGAAACGCAAGGGACAATTGGGGAGAAAGGCAGAGAGGAAACGCAAAAAAAAGAGAAGACTAATTATCTTTTTTTTTTTTATTGTCTGCGACTGTGAGCTAAGCTTCAATCGTCTTGATTTGCCTTGATGCTCTTTTGAAAAACTTGGTGGGTGCGTTCATAATTTGGACAACTTTTCTGTTTGTTACGAAGTGAGCTGGAATCGTCATGCAAACACTCACGTTACTCCCTTGACAAGCTCGATGGACTAGATCTGCACTCGATTCTTGATAAAACTTGCAGCCATAGCAAACTGACCATTGTGTGGAATGTTGTAACTCCGGTGGGTCGCTTCGAATGGAGGTTCGTTTCGGACGTCGACGCTTTTGACGAATGAAATGAACAAGATTCAGAACTAACCTTTGAATAATTGCCATAATCACCTTGCAACAGGGTTTGGCATAGCTTGAGAATGTTGCCACCCATGGCATCCTCGAGGGGAGCGGCGAGAGAATAAACAGATACGAGCACGCTACAGGTCGCTGAGGACCTCGGAAGCGGGCGCCGCGAGTGACAGGCGCCGTAGCCCTTGGCTTCAGTGAACTGTAGTTGACCCCTCCCCGGGTTTTCCTCACAACGTTTCGTAATCTGTCTTCTGCCGTTTCGGATTCAATCTGCTGATCTTTTTGTCCTTCCTTCATCTCCGTTTTCTCTTCCGCATCCTGCATCACCTCGTCTGTCGTGGGGGGAGGTGGTGGGGGGGGGGGATGCTCCTTGAATTTCTTCCACTTCCATGGAAGACGACCCGAAGATTTCACTGAAGATGTCTGTTTGACTCGAGGTGAAAGACATAGATGGAACAGAAGGAAGCAAGGCGGGAGCACAGACGGGAGCTGACTCCGGCGGGAGACAAGAGGGGTCGGAAGGAAAGAAGGGAGAGAAGGGAGAAAAAGAACAGGCACTGGAAATATCGGGGAACACAACGGCTCCCGGAAAGGAAAAGAAAGAAGAGTGGCAGGCCCTCCCCCCCCCNNCGTGCTCAGAACCGATTCCCAATGTTTGGATGATACTCGAAACAATACCCAGATCTGTGTCCCGAACTGCACGCGGGACTGTATACAGGACAAAACTTAGAATCTGTCTCTTATACACATCTAGATGTGTATAAGAGACAGCGCCCTCCCCCCCCCGCCCGACCCCCCGGATGAGGAATTGACCAGTGGGAAACAAAAACTCAGACACGTCCTAGAAAAAGGACAATGGCCGCAATCACTATAAAAAACGGATGTGATGGCAGTGGCGGTGAGGAAAAAGGAAGGAAGGTGGGAAATAGGCCTGTACACAAGTCCCTCAGGGCGATTTTTTTAGGGCCAGATGTTACCAATGCCATGGCCTGTGCCCCCGGTGGGACGATGTTTATAATGTATGTTTCCAGATGCATCTGTAGGATCCCTATTGTTGCTTCTGTTTGGCAGTTTTTTGGATCCGCCAGAAGGAGGACACGCCCTGTAACATGAGAGCACCTTGCCTGCCCTTCCCGGTCGGGGATAGGCTTACCTCCCATTTCCCGTCCTTCTTGCACAAGGGAATCAAGAGCAGTGCGATTTGTGACAGAGCCCCCATGTCCTGAGCCAACTCGGCTATGTGTTTTTCCTTCTTCGTACCAAGTACAACGGTGTATTTTCTTCCGGGTCCGGGGGCGCGGGGTCAGGGGTGGGTGTTGACGGCTGCAGGGCCAGAGGGAGTTGTGTTTTCCTTTCTTCTCCATCTTCCTTTTCCAAATTTTGTTTCATTTCCTCCTCCCCCCCCGTGCCAGTGGTTGGGGGGGGGTGGTTGAAAGCGTGAGAAAACTATGGTGGCTAGTCTGTGCCATGCATCCGTCCACCCCACCCTCGGCTACAGCCCCTATTCAAGCATGCATTTAAGTGAAATGCTGGTATCCATCAAAGGGAACAGATCTAAATGTGTCTTGTCCGAGAAATCATCACTGAGGGGGTCAAATTATTCATGAGCCAGTTGGCGATGGAGACCAACTTTTGTTCCATGGCCATGTGTTGAGGCCTACGAATCCCCCTCGACGGCTGCCGTCCGCGGACAAGTCCACGGTTGCGCGGCTACGCGTCGTCGCGGCGGCCGATAGGGAGGTCGGTTCAAAATTTCGAAAACAGGAGTCGGCGGCGCATAAGTGTCCCTAGGCCCACGAACCGAAAAAAACAAATCAAAAAAAAAATTCTGGGGGGGTCAATTTTGCTCCCCTTTGAGGGTGAGCCCCCCCTCCCCCCCCATTTTGCAAATTTGTTGAAGTGGGAGTGTGTGACACGTGGTAAGGTATATGTTCGCGAAAAAAAACAAAATTACGGTGGTGGTCGAGGGGGTGGGTGGGTTTTTTTTTTTTTAGGGTGTTTGTCGTGTTTTGGGGTGACAAATGGTGTGGGGCTACGTAGTACCTGTCTCTTATACACATCTAGATGTGTATAAGAGACAGGTCTGCGACTGTGAGCTAAGCTTCAATCGTCTTGATTTGCCTTGATGCTCTTTTGAAAAACTTGGTGGGTGCGTTCATAATTTGGACAACTTTTC
>BFEA01000141.1:1240383-1263265 GCA_003427395.1 Chara braunii
CCGTTTCGGTTTTTTATTTTTTATAATTCGATAACTTTGTGATTTAAAAAAAAAAAAAAAAATGGGTTGTAGGGCTTAAAATTCCCTACAAACCCATATTTTTTTAATCTATTATTTAATTCAGGAAAAATACAGTAAATTCACGTTCGCGGTGCGGACGAGGCCAGCCACGGACGCGGCCATATATGTGGCCGCCCTCTGAGCTCGACCCCACGGACGCGTCCGCGGGTGTTTCTTGGGCTGAGGCAGGGCCCCTTCCTCCCCTGCTTCTTCCTCCCTATTGTGGCCCAGCCCCTCGGGTGACGCACTGGCACTGTCCGGGAGGGGATCTACGTCCATCAGCTCGGGGACAAAGGCAGCTTGGAAAGGGTCAGTGTCGACCATCTGGTCTCGAGACGATCCCTCCCCAGCTTCCTCCTGTCACCCCGACCTCTCCTCCCCGGGTTTCCTCAATTCCCCTTTCTCTTCCACCGACGCTGGGGGGGGTCCACGCGTTTGGGGGGCGTGTCTCCCATTCGGGTTCTCCCGTTTTTTCCCACCCCCACCACCTTGTAGCGCCTTCTTTTGTTCGGTCTTCCACATATACCCATCCCTCACGCCCCGGGTCCACAGCACGCCAATGGGTTTGCATCTCTTAGTAGACGCCCGGATGTTCGGGTCCTCTTCTGTGGGTGCAGCGGGCAGGTGAATTCCGTGCAGAGGTGTCCGTACAATCTGCATTTGGGACAGAACGGCCGCATCTTGTGCGCAGTATGGATCATGTATTGCTTTCCCCCTACTCTGTACGGAATCAGATTGTCAAGGGAGAAAGGCTGGCCCGACCTTGTTTCCTTGTTTTTATTCAGGAAGTGGGACTCGTTTCCGTCGTCACTCCCCATGACGGGGAATTCTCATTTCTTACTCAACACGCCTTCCCTAACGAGATGTTAGGCAGGGGGATCTAATCTGGAAAAAAAATGGGGGAACGAGAGGGGGAGAGAGAGAGGGAGGGAAAGTAAACAAAGAAGATAAAGAAGGAGAAAAGGACAAAAAGGGGAAAGCGAAAACAGAAAAGACAAAAGACAAAAAACGTCAGATGCTACTAGGTGCGCGCTGTCGCACTTTTTCCAGTCGGGCCGCTTTGGGCGACCGGAAAGCCAACAGCCTGTCACGCAGGATTTTGTATGTGATTGCAATAAATAAAATAAATTAAATAATGCAAATCCCTTCCTGTTGTGTGCGTCCGGCTTCCAGCGAGACCCTTCAATTGCGCTCTTCGCCGATCCCCGGTCTT
This sequence comes from Chara braunii, assembly GCA_003427395.1. Taxonomy (NCBI): domain Eukaryota; kingdom Viridiplantae; phylum Streptophyta; class Charophyceae; order Charales; family Characeae; genus Chara; species Chara braunii. The sequence continues at coordinate 1,241,657 of BFEA01000141.1, forward strand.
AGGAATCTTTTATTTTGATTCGAAACAGTTGAACATCATGCAAATAAATAATCATAGAAATTATGGGATGTTATGCATGCATCAATTATCTCAACCTGATTTTGAAAACTATGACATAATCATCCAAAGAGGCAATCATTAGGCAAGAATAATGCAGAAAATAAGACTGACTGACTCGAGCAAAGACAGGAGCAATTCAATGAGGGAAGAATGAGAACTTATAATAATCTCAGAAAGTACATGTAAACGAGTATGGTCAGCACCTCTCAAGAGTCCTCACTCATCCCTCTGGTCAGTCTCTCTCAATCTCTTTTAACTGATCTTTTCTGGTGTCGAAACCCACGCCCACATACAATCTGAGACTGAGGCTTCGTGACAAAATGCCACCTTTAGCCAGCAAGCTCTGAGCACGACCACCCGAGTCACATAACACGGTAGTTAACCAAGGAGCAAAACTCCTCCCACAATGTAGGCAGCCCGTCCACTGAAAAGACTCCTCGTCTGAGGTAGGGATACTCAGTGGGCTAAGTCAACGCCTCAATGTCGATAAACGCTGGGGAGATGATCCTTTTTGCCAAACCGATCACATCCAGCCAACTTGTGCCATCTGTGAGAAGAGAAGGAACTGGAGGCTTAGGATAGTCAGTATAAAGCATCGGCCCGAAGCTACGAATCAACGTAGCGCCACTCTCATCGAGCTCCCTCTCTCTCTGCTCAAGGTATTCGGTGGCTGAGATCCAGACCGGATCGAAAAGCTCATGAGTCTCCTTGCCCTTGTTCAGGTAAGGCCTCAGATCATGGATAATGCCATCAACAAAACTGGTCTGGACAACGAAGATTGACAGATCTCTCTGTCTCAAACCAATGGCACTAACATACTTATAATGAAATGCCTCTTTGCATGAGATCCGATTGAGGTTGGTCAGTACTGACTCATTAACCGGCATAGACTGAACTGTGTTCATGAGTACCCTTGCCAGTACAAGCTGATCAGATGGTCCCTGGGAACAGGTCACCGAACAGATTGCAGAAAACTTTCTGCTGAAAACTGAAAGTTGAAAACTGAACGCTGATGACTAATGTTGAAGACTGATTGCTGGAAACTGATTACTTGGAAAATGATTGTAGAAAAACTGATTACTTGAAAAATGATTGCTGAAAAACTGAATACTCGGAAAATTGATTGCTGAAAAAACTGAAGAAGAAACTGATTACTGTTGAAATTACTGGTCGTTGAGCCAAATGCTGATTATTTTATGAGGTGCTGAATTGTCGGTGATTACCATGTCATAACAGCTTGTCATTTATCCTCATGTCTTGAAGGTTTGCAGTACTTCTTGTAACTACTAGTTTACAACTTGATCCAATCTTATCCTACTCACTTCCTGCCCAATGCAATTTCGTTTTTCTTGTATTTGCAAATGGTTCTCCTTGCCTCCTCAACAGAACCCAAAGAGGAGATGGTTGCACACAGTCTTCCGCTTCTGCCAAAGGTTTCTCACGAGTGTCAACGCATGCTCCATCATGATGGTAGTCTGGTGATTATAGTCATCGGTTGCAGTCTCCCTCATGTCCCTTGCTATGACCTGATGCAAAGAACAAGTCACTCTAACTGTATCACCTCGTAGCAGTCAACCGCAGATAAGAGTCCCTAGCAAAAGACTACAGAAGGGTCCCAGTAAGAGGTTTACAGCAAACTGGTGGACGATTCGCTAGTGGCGACTTGCTCAGATGAGTTTTCCGCATATCTATCCAATGATCGCCCTATCTAGGAAGTGGCAACAGAGAAGAAGCAAAAGAGAATCAGAAGAGAAAGAAAAAARAAAAAAAAAAAAAAAGACTTATAGTGTTCACTTGAGCCTTTCTTTTGCTTGTTCCACTGACTCCACTGAGGATCCAGTGCTGTGCAGATTACCCTTACAGTTGACGAAATAAAGTATGTATTCTATGAATTTCCTCTCACCCACGATCTGAACAGCGTGTTCCCTCTGGGTTTGCTGGTACAGCTTCATGTCCTGACTCGCCTCCTCTTCCCATCCCTTTTTCTTTTCTCTGACTAACGTGCTCTTTACTATTAGGATCTCGTTATCCCTCATATCTCCTTTACTACATTCATATCCCAAGATGGTGAGACCCTGGTTTTGGGCTGCTTTTCGTTAAATAGGGAGACACAGACGTTTTGAGTGATAGTTGGTGGGTACTGGCCGATGTAGTTTGTTTGCCATTGTCCCCTGTTGTTTGTCGTTTTAGACAGTCGTCTGAGCACTTGTTCAAAAGATGTTTTTCCCACTGATTGACGATGGGGTAACAATTGAGCAGTAGTTAGATAGCGATCTGGAAATGGTAGCACACTTTTTCAAGCCCCGGCTTCTACACAACAGGGCATTCGGATGAGAACTTCCAAGTGCTTTATCTGAGTTTCGAGTTCTTGTCAAGAAGGCTTTTCTGAGCACTGATTACTGTTGAGCATTGTCTGAACGTATTCCGAAAATTATCTGAGTTTCACTAAAGTAACTTTCTAGTCTTGCATGAGTAGAGCCTAAGTTTCGCTTGAGTAATGCCTGAGTTTCACTTGAGTAATGTCTGAGTTTCACTTGAGTAAGTATTTGCTTGAGTTAACTGAGTCTGTTTCGTCAGTCCTTCAGGCTGACACTTGAGTCTGAGAAGAAGTCGTTTAAGTCCAATTTGTGTTTGGACCATCTGAAACCAAATCAAGATTGTTTGAAACGAATTATCCGAGCCTTAATTGCCCGATAATCAAAGCGCAACTAATACTGGCTTTGCCTCATACTACCCCTTTTTGCTGCCTCCACTCAACTTTCGACAGGCAGTAACACACAAAGGTCAATTCTTGACCCCCACGGTTAGCAGAGCCAGACAAGGGTAAGCATGGCTAGGGTGACACGCACTCCCCCAGTGCTATAACGAAGTCTCAAATATGAATCAGATGAAATAGGCGTGACACCATGACGGGGGTCTGCTCAGACAGCCTGTCACAGACCACCATACGGGCCCTGAAGGGCGGGATTAGTAACGACTCAAAAAAAAAGAGTAGTCACTAATCACCATCCACAAAGAATTTCGCGAGTAGATATACAGTTTCCCTCAAGATGCGTTGTTTTTTGCCCATCATAGAACAATCTCAAATCACGACCTTTACTACTCACCAAAGGTTCACTTAAGGCGCGGCTGAATATGAACAGGCAAGCTACTCTTCTGAGCTCGTTTACTTAATCCACATTTTAATTCCCTGAATGATCGAAATCACTGCTGGGGTTTTCGCTCGGACGGAATTGTAAACCCAATATCAGTAAGGAATTAAATAAATAAATAATTAAATGAATGAGAGTAAGTTCTCTTTTAACTGATTAGATTGATCATATCGCTACCAGCTGACCACCTATCCTCAGTCAATGATTTGCACTCACAAAATTACCAAGCTTGCTTATCGGGTCAGATTCAACACACTTGCTCACGCGCTCATAGTGACAGCGATTACCATCCTCTGCTCTACTCCAAAGCGATTTTCAGTTGACCATTGGAACAACTGAAGAATCAAAATCAGTGAGAAAGACGGGATTGGCAATGTACCAATGTTTGCTCAATCTGACCTATTTCAAGAAGTTATCACAGGGCTAAAAAGGGACCAATCTCCAAGCTACTGATCTCTCCGTCGTTCTCAGTGTTTTCAGTTCTCTTGGTAGGCCGAGCAACATCGATGGTCAGAACATTCCTCCAAAGCTCATCTAGGCTCGTTTAGAAGAGGCAGGGATGAGATAAGAAAATATAAAACATGCCCAGCGAGCCAAACAGACCCGCTGTCGGAGGGCACGACTTCTCGGCCCTCCTCTGTGTACCAAGCCCTGCTTGGCACCAGTTCTTGTACCAGTTCCCCGAGATGATGTTCCAGCCTGTAGACATATCCTGGACCCCTGTTGTTCCTAGCATCGAAGCTGTGCCTTCGTATGGACCAGTCCCAGTGGCAGTACCCCCGACAAAAAGGGGTGCGCCACAGGACTTTCGTTGGTCCACGCAGGCTCGGCGCCCTGCTGTACAGTAGAGCACGACCGGCCTGTGACCGTGGTGGCCGCCGGGCTCGCCCTGGGACGCGGAGATGAAGGGGGTGGCGCGGTCTTTTCTACTGCGCGTCGAGTGCCCTGATGCCGAGTTATGGGTAGGATGCATGAGACAGAAAGTCGTTGTCGGAGAAGGAAAGAGGAAAAGAAAATAAAACGCCAAAAATCTAAACCCGCTTTAGTATGGGGAAAATCCAGTGGCCTCGGGTCACTGCGATGCTATGATTTCTTTTCCAAAATTTTGAATTGCCGTTTTCCACCTGAATGATCTGTCACTTCATAGGGAAGGCCAACTGTCGTCTCATGGTCTGGGTCTTATCGACCCCTCGTAAAATTGTCTGTACCGGACCTGTTTGTCTGAATCGTGCGGACCCCGGTGGCCAGGTTAAGAGGCAGATACAATGAGAACTAAAAAGAAAAGAAAATGGGAAAAGAAAGAAAAGGAACCCCAGATCCGTGTGTGAGCGCGGGGCGCAGTTCAGGCAAGGCTGGTGCACGGAGAGATTTTGTGACGCCACCCTCTCCTTTCTTTTCCTTTTTCCTATGGTTATTATTGTTATTTTATTTATTATTATTATTTAGTTTTCTAAATTTGAATTTATACCTGTTGGCTTGTCCTTTCGCGAGAAGCCAACGGTTCGGATTTCGAACCATCTTTTCGTGGCCTAAGTAGGCCGATCTCACGTATACAGTCTGTGGGTGCGCTTCGATTTGACATCGCGCGGCAGGACCTCAACAGGAGGGCGACCCGCGGCCGCATCGGTAGGAGGCCTATCACCCCCTTCATGGAGGATCGTAAGCCCCCTCCTTGCCATCGGACATGGGCACCCAACTGGGATAGACCGATGGTGCACTAAAAAGGGAGAAAATGCGATCATCGGTTCCCCGTTATGGATAGTGTCGAACCTGTTGCCATACTGCTGGGGTATGGAACCGTCAAGAGAGAGGCTAGTTAGTGATCGATCGATTGGGTTATAGGCACAGGTGTTTCTCTAAAAACTATTCGGTTTTAATTTGCAAGTCATTTTGAAAACTGTAAAATTCTTGAAATACTGGTAAAGTCTGAAAAGGACTAATCTGAGTCCTTCGTTCAGAACACAGAGGACAGGCCTATAAAAGGGAGAGGGAGTTGAGATATTGTCCGTGGTCGGTCGACTGGTGATATACAGTCTATACTGCGAGTTCCGGTGGGGAGTGGTCTGCTATAGGAGGTCTATGGTCTAGTGCTGTGCTGTCTATCAAAGCGGGGCTGGCTGATGAGTGGCAATGGCGCTACACGGCTATAGGTCAGGCTGTTGGCGACACACGGTGCACTGGGTTCCAGTGTCGGGTGAAGGCCCTCAGATTACGACAACCCTGAATTATGATAGGGGAGAGGTAGTCGGACTGAAGGTCTGCATAGAAGGTGGGAGAGAGGAGGAGATGCAAGGTGATCAGTGGCTGCATGATGCCATTTCCGAGGCACGCGACAGGGCGGAGCGGAGATGCAGACGAGATGGGGTGACCGTGGGCTTGAGAGTGATGGTCATCTATGACGAGACCGAATCATCAATGGGAACCGAGAGAAGGGAGGAACAGCACAACGAGAGAGACTCAGGCGGAGAGAGTGAAATGAGCGAGGCGGACCGTGAGACGGATCTCAGGTCCTGGAACAGACCCGAAAAGATCCAAAGGCACCACCGAGCCGCGGAACCAGTGGAGAAGGGACCCGAGGCCAGCTCACGACAGCTGACTCCCAGGGGCCGCGGGACTGGAGGCCGAGGGACTGGAGGGAAACAGAGTAAAGGTAAGAAACGGGTGTGAGGCAAAAAAGGGGGGGGGCAGCGTTCAGAGAGGGTCAACACATGCTGTTCCGAGAGACGAGTAGAGAGAGTTGCACGCCCGCACGCGCGATAGGTGGCGTGTCCTGTGAGAGGGCGGTCAGCGAAGAGAGAGGGACGGTGTAATAAGGAACTGCAGCAATGTACGACGTGTCAGAACTGGGAAGACATATGCTAATGAGTGGCTGCTAAGCAGAGAAGGTGACAAGAGAAGGGCAAGAGTGGGATGTACATGCAGCTGGAGAGGCTGACGTCAACCTGACTTCGATGTACGAAGAGTTTGCGTGAAGTGGACATGGTGAAGTAAGAGGGACACGCGTGAAAAGTTCAAAGAAAGGTGGGCACGAGCGATCGTTGCGTGACATGCTGATTGAGAGTACGGACACGAAGACGATCAGGCTACGCATGCTTTTTCCGCTGAGAAAAGAGGTTGAGCGGACTAGAGTGACGATGGCTAGTGGTGAGCCACTCGGAAGTAAGCGTTGCTCAAGACTGCTGACGACACTGTAGTGAGAGGGAGAGAGAGGCGATAACTGAATGCGAAAGTGTGTGGGAGTTGGTGATTTCAACTGAACTGCAGTGTGAGACAAACTACGAAGAGAAAACCTGCCTGCGCGTCGTAGGGAGCAAGCTTGGCGATTGAGTCGAGAGGTGGTTACGTGTGCGCTCGGGCTGCACGTAGCAAGGCCTGGTGGGTGAGAGGAGAGCCAGCAGAAGAAGAAACGGTGTGAGCAAAACAGGAAGTGAGCTCACAGAGGGTAGTTGACGTCACCCACTGCTCGCATGCCCGTGTGGCGTGAGTGCACTTGCAAGTAATGACGGAAAAATGAGGAAAGAGGGGACCCGCCGGGACAGCGAGAGGGGAGACCATCAAGAGAGGCTAGTTAGCGGGGAGTGGTGTGAGTAGCTACTTGATCCACTTGCTGCACACCGAACACGGTCCTTTCCTCTCGGGGGCTTGGATCAACAGTCTTTTCTTTGTGCGTAGGTTGTAATTACCAATTAACTAGTATGTGACTAGTGAGGGCCTCCCCCACATGCGTTAGCAAAGGGAGGCTCAGCGCATTTATCATGATTGATGTATGCGTGATCTGTTTGTCCATGAGCTAGCTACGGAGGGAGTCGTGAGGGAATAAACCAGAAAGGGGACCTGAGCAGGGACGTGAGAGTGCGGGTAACTGAGTAAGCAGGATAAGCCTGAAAGATCCGAGAGTGTAATTTCGCCGTCTACGCCAGTGGGTCCAAGCAAACGACAGTCCATGACTGAGTCGGACGTTCGATGAGGCTGATGAGCGGGAGGGGTCTCTCGTTTTTTTTTTGGAAGGCGGTTCCACTTACCTGCTGCTGCAACAACTCCGACGATAGCCTGTTTTGCCGTCTGCATTTGACTTTCAACTTGTAATGGGCATTGCTACTAAGGGTTAATGATGCGATTCTTCATGGCCGCCTTGGCCAAGTCTTCAGATAAGGCGCTGACTGTTGCAAAGTAACCATTTTCCCTTTCAAATAATTTCAGCTTCTTTTCTCAGTTTGATTAATTAGTGTGACTAATCGTTGCTATTCAAACATGCTGCGTCGTGACAAAGGGTAAGCGGCAAACAGTGTAAACGGGTGGACAGGGGAGTAGTCCTAACTCATAATAACGATTCAAGACTTGCGGGCTCTGGGAAAAGTCTAACGTACAGGTTAACAATTTGAGTGATTGGTGAGATTAAAAAAAAAAAAAGTGTAATATTCTCGATATTGGCGTGACTTTACACGTGTTTACTGGATGCATATTTCCTGTGTCTGAGTGGCCTATCAGATCACAGGACAACGTCAAAGAGGCGCCTAGCCTTCTTCGTGTGTGTCCCAAGCCATGTTATCGCACCTGTGCGACTGTACCTGTGAGGTTGCATTGACTGTTCCAAGTGACCGCATCCAAGTGACTGTTCGGTGTGACATCATTGTGTGTTTTGTTCTGTATAATCGCATCACACGACTGTATAACGTGATCGCTTTGCATGACTGCACTGCGCGACTGCACCGCATGACTACCTCGCGCGATTGCATCGCATGATTGCATCATGTGATCGCATAGAGTGACAGCACTGTGTGGCTGTATCCAGTGATTGCCCTGAGTGACTGCATGGGTGCATGAGATCGTAGGCTCGCATGTGCTCACCCTGATTGAATGGTTACCCATAATGGTGTGAGTTCATTCATGCCTTGAGATAGACCGGGTGAGAGCCTACAATCTTATAGATACAAGTGTGTGTGGGCGAACGCTCGACTGGATGTACTTGTTGACCTGGCGATTACAGGCAGGTACTTGGTAGAATATTCTAGGCTTATTTTCTGCTAGTATGTTAAAAAGGGAATGTGGAGATGATTCCTATTGGCTGGTGCTCTGTGCCTTGACTTGTGATTAGATGGGAAAAAGAAAGGCACCTCTGAGAAAAATCTTCTATGTTCTTGCTAAGTTCCTACTTGATGGTGACTGACTTAGCAAAGTTGGGGGCAATATTTAATTTGAAGGAAGGTTGTCTGTATTCCTCGTCACTATCAATGTGGCCTTGAATGTAAAAAGAAAACGCATTATGTACGCCCCCCCCTTCACTAACCTTCAATTGACTCTTAAGTAGTCAGCAGTAGCATGAACACTAGGGCAATTTTCTCAGAGATTTAGCCCCTGCCTGTTACACTGAACTTGAGTACAAGCTGGTCTGGCACCAGGAACCAGAAGGTTTAGGTGAAAGATCCAGTCTGCCTTTTGGTCAGAGTAGTGTAATGCTGATAGTCTGCCCATAAAAGGGTGGTCGGGTGAGCTATATTGAGGTCTGAGAATTGAGCCCCGATACCCCGGCTGAACATCACGAGGCGTGAACTGCTGAGCCGGTTATACCTAATCCCGTTTGGATTCATTGTGCCGAATGCACGAACCCGCTTGTGAAGCCTGGCATTTTTTGTCACCGGGGAAGGTCTCCAATTAGAAGGGTCCTTACCTGAGTATCGGGACCTATAGGCTTTGTACACTTCCGTAGCCATAGCACACAATTAGCAAAGGAATCTCTTATTTCGTTGCCACTTTAATCCGGTGTGCACCGAACCTGATTTCCATTTGAAGTCTCCACGGGAGTTTCGAGAACAGCAAGCTTCATTCCCGACCATACATGTTAAGTGTTTTAGTCATAAAAAGAAAGTATCTCGCAAACCTTATTGGCTGTTGACTAAGTGGAACCAAACTTCTCATTCTCGTTTCCGAAAGTTGATGCAATGGACCCCAGCAGAGAGACTAAGAGTGATACGGTGAGAGTTACCTATTCGTTACATCGAAGCAAAACAGAAGTTTGGGAAGAGTGTGATGGGGTCTCACAGTCCCAAATTGAGATGATGAGAGAACATGCATTGAGTTTAGAGACAGGACATGGTGTTATTGAGTACACTGTCTATTTTTGTGGGTCGGATGGGAAACCTCACAGCACCTGCTCTTGGTTGGAAACGGTCGAGCAGGCAACGACAAAGGTTGAACAATAAAGAAAAATAAAATGATTAGGCTGTGTTCGAACAAGGCACTCGGATTACCGAAACTCTGACTCAGATAATAGGACTCAGACCCGGTGCCCTGAACAGTATTCAGATTGGAACTCAGACTCAGCGTTCTGAGTGGTACTCGGACCAGAACCCAGATTCGGCACTTAGTGTCGTGCTCAGAACCGATTCCCAATGTTTGGATGATACTCGAAACAATACCCAGATCTGTGTCCCGAACTGCACGCGGGACTGTATACAGGACAGTACTTAGAATCATACCTGGAACTGAATTAAGAGCGGTTTTTAGGACGGTGTTTTGGGACTGCATTCAGAATAGAGCTTAGGGGCGGCAACCTCCACAACATTCGTTTCCTTTTCTTCAGTCCGCAATTTCTTCAGAGTTCAGTTTCCCAGTCAGCAATCAACCAACAATGTTCGGTTCTCATCCAGCAGCCAGCAACTGTAGGTAGAATCGACAATCAGAAAACGTGGCTAAAAACAGGGCTCAAGATAACATCCGGAACAGTACTCGGGACAGTACCCGGAACAGTACTCGGGACAGTACCCGGAACAATACTCGGAACAGTACTCGGGACAGTACCCGGAACAGTACTCGGAACAGTACTCGGAGAAGTACTTAGAACAGTATTCAGGCAATACTCGGCACTCAACAACAGTCAGTTCTCCGTTAGTTACTTCCAGCAGCTTTGAGGCTCAAGCAGCTTCGGAATCTACAATCAATAAGTTTCTTTCGGATCAGCATCTTGTCTGTTTTCATAATCAGCAACCATCCAGTGCCTCTTTCAGACCAGCAAGTTATTTGTCGTTCAGTTCTCGACTTGTAACTAATCAGAGAGTCACTTGATATCAGATCAGCAAGTAGCCGGAAGAGTAATCAGATCAAAAACCATACCAGCAGTCCAACAAGCAATTCAACAATCAGTTCAGCAAACAGATCAACATCTAATCAGCGTTTGGTCGATAAATCTTAGCAGCATCCTGTCCGTGATCAGCAAAACATAGGCAGCAATCAGAAGATGGCGATCTTAAAAACAATCAGTAAACGGCAATTAGCTGAGTAGTTAGAAACAACACTTTAGGGTGGCAGTCTCAGCAGCAGTAACCAACTGGTAACTAAACTGCGAAAACTCAGGGGAGAAATTGGTGATAGAGACATTATAAAGGTAGCATGCTCACTGCGTCAGGGCGTGCCAGAAGATTGGAGGGAGAGCGCAGTGGAAGAGTACAATCAACAGACAATCATGATGATGGAGCAAACTTTGATGCAGGTAAGAGATCACACCCGGATTAAGTACACTTATAATTTACATGACAAAAATGGCAGGTTGTGCGCTACTATTTCCTCAGTGGGCACTGTAGAGGAAGCAAGGAAGGCTGTCCGGGATTTTCAGTGAGACAAGTTACGTGCAGACTGTAGAGAGCTGGCTAGACTTCAAAACAACTGTTTTCAGTAATCAGTTATCAGCAATTACTTAGTCAGTAATCAATCATCGGCAATCAGTTTTCAGCAACCAGTTTCCAGCAGTCAGTTTGGTAACCAGTTATCCAGAACCATCTGATCAGTTTGTATTGGCAAGGGTACTCATGAGCGTAGTTCAGTCTACGCCAGTCAGTGAGTCAGTACTGGCCAACCTCAATCGGATCTCATGCAAAGAGGCATTCCATTATCAGTATGTTAGTGCCATTGGTTTCAAACAGGAGGATCTGTCAATCTTCGTTGTCCTGACTAGTTTTGCTGATGGCTCTATTCACGATCTGAGGCTTAATCTGAAGAAGGGCAAGGAGGCTCATGAGCTTTTTGACCCAGTCTGGATCTCAACCATAGAATATCTTGAGCAGAGAGAGAGGGAGCTCGATGAGAGTGGTACCACGTTCGTTCGCGGCTTTGGGCCGATGCTTTATACTGAATACCCTAGGCCCCCAGTCCCTTCTCTTTTCACAGATGGCACGAGTTGGCTGGATGCGATTGACTTGGCAAAGAGATACATCTCTCCGGCGGTGATTGACATTGAGGCGTTGACCGAGTCCACCGAGTTTCCCTACCTCACACGAGAAGTCTTTTCAGTGGACGGGCTGCCTACATTGTGGGAGGAGTTTTGCTCCATGGTCAACTACCGTGTCATGTGCCTCGGATGGTCGTGCTCAGAGCTTGCTGGCTACAGGTGGCATTTTGTCACGAAGCCCCTGTCTCAGACTGTACTTGGGCGTGTGTATCGGCACCAGAAAAGATCAGTGAAAAGAGAGATTGTGAGAGGCTGACCAGAGGGATGAGTGAGGACTCTTGAGAGGTGCTGACCATGCCCGCCTACATGTACTTTCTGAGATTATTATGAGTTCTCATTCTTCCCTCATTCAATTGCCCCTATCTTTGCTCGAGTCGGTCATTCTTATTTTCTACATTATTCTTGCTTGATGATTGCCTCCGTGGATGTTTTATCATAGTTCTCAAAATCAGATTGATATAATTGATGCATGCATAGCACTCCATAATTTTATGGTTATTATTTGCATAATTCGCTGCTGTTCCGAATCAAAATAAAAGATTCCTAAGACCGGGGACCGGCGAAAACCACAATTGAAGGGTCTCGCTCGAAGCCGGACGTACACAACAGGAAGGGATTTGCATTATTTAATTTATTTTATTTATTGCAATCACATACAAAATCCTGCGTGACAGCCTGTTGCCTTTTCGGTTGCCCGAAGTGGCCCGACTGGAAAAGGTGCGACACCACGTACCCTCCTGCGCTCACCAGGCTTGCGACACCTTCAATCATGCCTTTTCCTATTCACACGGGAACGTGTATGATCGCGTTTTCATGCACTCGATCATTTACATGCCACATGTGAACTCTTACAATTACTGGCAAACTTTTGACCATATGAACACATGTAATCCCAAACGGTTATGTGCTCGCGCAGGCACACGAAGTAGCCACACAAAGCGGTCACACTGTGATCACGCAGCACCGTCACACTATGTAATCACGCCTCGTAGTCACCCTATGTAAACACGCCGCAYAGTCATAAAACATAGTCACATAGCGTAATCACGAGYTGTAGTCACACAGTGAGGTCACACGAAGTCGTTACACGAAGTAATCAACACTGTGCAATCACACACAGATGAGAGGGAAAGGAAAAGAAGTCAAATTCCTTATTTCATTTGTAATCTCCATTCTCGTRRAATTTAAGCACACGATCGCAATGGCAGCACGTCTCTTTGACCTTGCCATGAGATCCATTAGATCATACAGTACGAATAACRCTCCCAAATAAACTGTGCCTGGACGTGTTAAACTCCGTGAATATTCAACTCCAGCCTCACTAACATCTCAAACCATCCTCCCATACGTTAAATTCCTTCCGAGGCAAGTTMATTTCAAACGTTGTTACAAACCGAGGCTAGTTCATTTCAAACGTTGTTACAAACYGAGGCTACTCCCTTAATCGCTTATTTATACAGTCTACTGAGGAACTTAATTTTCTTTTGTCACTATGCGACATGATCTGTCAATGACAATCAATCGCACCGTTTACTYGAACTAAGAGGGGGAGTAAAACTAGTGAGAACAAAAGGGRTCATATTTCGTAAAAGCCAACATCTTATCTGAAGGCTCGACCATGATAATCATATCAGAAGACGTGTCAACGACCCTTGATTGCTTTCTCCGTTGCCTCCTGGAAACCACTTGAGGGTGATGGAAAGCAGATRATCATCAGCGCGAATACGCCAACCGGTAAGCAAAACCTCTCTCACACGTCTTTATAACTCAGACATCCTTTCTGGTGAAGAATTCACCAATGTTCATCTCACTGAGCGTTTGACTCGGTCATGGGCTGCCATTTGCTCGGACCCTTTGGCGTGAAGATGAGCTTACGCGCGTAAGCCTCCTTGACTTATCTCACTCGTTCTGTCACCTGCACTCTCGAGCCCTCGCTCGAGCCTCTTTCTTGTCAGTCCGCACATGACTCCCTCCTCACGACCATACATATCACATATACGCCAATCATAGTAGATGAGTCGAGTCTCCCCCTGCTCAAGCAAGCACCAGCTCGGCTTATCACTGGTCACGCACTAATTACCAGGTGATTATAGCCCATGCCTTAGTGAAAAGCTGTTGACCCGCATCCGTGACAAGGAGTAACCTCGCTCAGCACGCGGCAAACGGATCGAGTAGCAGCCTACTCCACACCCTGCAAACCAACTTCCCTTAATGGACTCCCCTCACGTGGTTCCGACAGGCTCCCCCTTCACTCTTATGCTGTCGTCCTCACGACAGCTGTAGCCATGTCACTTGAGTGTGCAGACAACAACGGACACACAAGTGCCGGAACTTTACACGAGCATGCAAGCAATTGACATCCCCGCACTCTGCAAGCTCACGTCCTACTTCGCTTCACACACTGTTGTCTAGTTGACGTCAACATCTCACACCTGTACTTTTAGCTCTCGTCCCTTCTTGTTGACCTGTTGCACGCCCTCTCTCCACGCATGTCGATCCCCCCTTCTTCTTTTGCCTCACACCCGTCTCTTACCTTTACTCTGTTTTCCTCCTGTCCCGCGGCCTCCAATCCCGCGGCCCCTGGGAGTCAGCTCTCATGAGCTGGCCTCGGGTCCCTTTTCCACCGGCTCCGCGGCTCGGTGGTGTTTCTGGATCTCCTTGGGTCTGTTCCAGGACCTGAGATCCGTTTCGTAGTCTGCCTCACTCGTTTCGCTTTCCCCACCTGAGTCTCTCTCGTTATGTTGTTCCTCTCTCATCTCGGTCCCAATTGATGACTCGATCTCATGATAGATGACAGTCACTCTCAAGCCCACGGTCACCCCATCTCGTCTGCACATTTGTTCCGCCCTGTCACGAGCTTCGGAAATGGCAGCCTGCAGCCTCTGATCACCTCGCATCTCCTCCTCTCTCCCCCCTTCTATGCAGACCTTCAGTCGGACTACTTCTCCCCCATCATAGTTCAGGGCCGTCGTAATCAGAGRGCCTTCACCCGACACTGRAACCCAGCGCACCGTGTGCCGCCAGCAGCCAGGCCTAYAGCCGTGTAGTGCCATTGCCACTCARAATAGCCTGCCCCGTTTGATAGACAGCACAACACTAGATCGTCGAYTTCYTATAGCAGRCCTATCCACAKGAACTCGCARTACAGACTATACCACCAGGTGACTGGYCGCGGACGATATCTCAACCCCTCTCCCTTTTRTAGGGCTTTCCTCTGCGTTCTGAACGAGGAACTTTCATTAGTCCTTTTCAGACTCCACCGCTTCTCAAGAATTTTAAAACAATGGATTAATAATTAACTTTCAAAAACTAATACTCAACCCAGAACCCAACAGTCGATCACGTATTAAATTCTCACTTGTCAGTCCCAGACCCCAGCAATATGACTGCAGGTTTTGCGCCGTGGTCCCATTATGGAATACTAGAAGTCACTTCTCCGTTTTTAAATAGCAGCGCAGGCCCATCTTCATCGGGTACCCATGTCCGATGGCAAGGAGGGAGCTTATGACCCTCCACAGGGGGGTGATAGGCCTCCTACCGATGCGGCCGCGGGTCACCCTTCTTTTGGGGTCTCATCGCACGGAGCCAGATCGGGGCTCACCCACAGATAGTATATGCAAGGTCAGCCTACTTAGGCTACGGACTGTTGGCTTCGAAATTCGAACCGTTGGCTTCCCGCGAAAGGATAAGCCAACAGGTTGAAAACCAAATTTAGAAAACTAAATAGTAATAAAGTAATAATAATAATATCAATAATAATAATAATAATATTAATCGCTGAAAAGGAAAGGGTGGCGTCCCAGAATTTCTCCGCGCAGCACCCTTGCCTGAACAGCGATCCACGTTCACGCACAAATCTTGCACCCGATTTTCAATCTTTCTCGTTCCTTTTCTTTCTTTTATTTTTTTCTTTTTCCTTTTAGTCCTTACTGTATCTGCCTCTTTACCTGGCCATCGGGGTCCCGCTACAGGGTTCGGACGAACGAGTCTAATACAGGCGATATACAAGGGGTAAGTAGAGCCCCAGGCCATAAGGCCGCAGTTGCAGTTCGAAAACCCGAATCGACGGTCTCCCTTGCGAAGTGACAGACCGACAAGCGGAAAACTGAAAATTTGGGAAATTAAGTAATAACATTAATAATAATGATAATAATAACAATCAGTAAGCAAAAATGGAAAGGGGATTATAACATCACAGTGGCCCACTGGATTTTCCTCGAACGAAAGTGAGTTCAATTCGACGCTTTGTTTCCTCTCTTTTTAGCGACCTTTATTTCGTGCACCTAACCCATAACCCTGTACAGGGGATTTCGGCGCACGACTGAAAAGACCGAGCCAATCCTTTCACTTCCGCGTCCCAGGGCGAGCCCGGCGGCCACCACGGCTACAGGCCGGTCGTGCTCTGCTGTACAGCAGGGCGTCGAGCCTGCGTGGACAAACGAAAGTCTTGTGGCGCACCCCTTTTTGTCGGGGGTACTGCCACTGGGACTGGTCCATGCTAAGGCACAGCTTGGGTGCTAGGGACAACAGGGGTCCAGGATATATGTACAGGCTGGAACATCAAAACGGGGAGCTGATACAAGAACTGGTACCAAGCAGGGCTTGGTACACAGAGGAGGGTCGGGAAGTCGTGCCCTCCGACATAATACCAAACCCCCACCCAGCGTCCCCGCTGGGTCAAGACGCACCATGTTACTAATATAAGAGCGGCACGAATTAGTGTGGCCTTACTCACTTCTGTCGTGACTTCTCAAGGAGCTCGAGCTGCACTTGCATTTGTAGTCTTGCCTTTATTAATCTCGCTCATATAGTATTCTCAGTCATAGCCCTTGGAGATATGTCCTTTGTTTTTTATCCTTTGCTTAACAGCCGCTTCGCTTTACATTATGCCTGAGGCACGCCGTGGACATGGTAGAGGTAGGGGAAGAAGATGAGGGAAAGCAAAAGAAGAACCAGACACGGCGAGATTATAGCTCAGAGGAGAAGGAAGATGAGGAGCCGCGAGGCTATGGCCGTTTAAGGCCACACTCTCGCTACCCGTTAGGAGGGTGGTACGAGAGAACTCCATCACCAGACAGGATGGAGTTCCTTCGCAAGAAATTCGATGCTCGCTATGGTACGCCCAGCGCCTCTTCTCCTCCTTATATGCCCAGAGCTCCTACTCCAGCTGTAAGCAAGGCCATAGTGCCTGCTCCACCTTCCTCTATCCCGTGTGTTGTCTCGTCTCCTCATCACCCTAATCACTGCATTCTCTTTAGCATCTTCTTCCTTCTCTTTCTTTTCCAGCTTGAACTCATGGTTGTCTTTTATGTCCTATATAAGCGCGACTTCTTTTCTGCTTTCTGAGTCAGATTTCAACTCATGAAATTTTCAGTTCACTGTTCATTCCATAGCGTCCCATGCCTGAGAGTTTGGCTTCTTTAAGGCCAGGGATGCAGGTTCCTCGTGAACCAGGCCGCTTGTCGGCCACCAAATAAAATTTTAAGAAGGATTTCGTCTGAATGTTTGACTTGTTCATCCGTTGGCTTTTCACATGGAGGTTACCTCAGCTCTTGATCAGACATTTATGCCAAGGATGACCCCAGTAACGAGGGTACTCACTCTATCTGCTATGCTGGGAGTAGGGTATACCAAACCCTTTTTTCTGTTCTCTAGTCTGAGAAACATCTTCTCAGCTCCTCACTTGATGGAGACACCAAACCCTTGTTTTCTTTCTCAGGCCTGAGTGAGGCGTCTCCTCAACTTCTCAGACAAAAGGGAGGGGATACCAAACCCTTTTTTTTCTTTTTCCTGGCCTGGGAGCTTCAGATAAGTATCTGTATACTTGCAAAACCAACAAGTCCCACAGACAACAACCATCCCCCAGCAAGCAGACCCTCTGAAAGCCAGCAGTTACGCATCAACAAATTAAAATAAAACCCATAAATAAAACAATAAATAATAAATAATAATCAATACATAACAACTCTTCGTATCCAGGATTTATTGATTGCCTTGGTTTCAGCCCACCACTGACCAGGAATGTCATACGTTCCGTCAGTCAGACATACCTCATTCGGTCCGCCTCAGGCCAGGACTAGTCAGACCATTTGCCTTGACAGCCCCTTTGACCTGCCTCCAGGTCAGGACCAATCATACCCACTACTCGAGTATGGCAGCCCTTTGACACTCTCGTCAGGACACCCAGACTATAGCGGGTCTGGTCACCCTATGAGTCTATGATAGGGGACGTCCCGTCGGTCTGGCTGTCCCGAATCCGGATTTGACCACTGCGGTCAGGGACCGGCTCACCTACCAGTTTTTGGCCAAGGGTGCTGGCTACCCTGCCCAGATTTTAAATGTAGGACCCGGTCTAACCACAGTTTCAGGCTCTGACTAACCTCACTGGATTGCATCCTCTGACTGTGGTAGGGTTTCAGCCGACCCCTTTCAGCCTCATAGACCAGACCCCCGAAGTCTTAATCTCAGCTGACTACGGAATTCGACACTCACGTCGGGGACCTGCTGACCCCACCAGATTGCAACCTACTGCGGTAAGGCTCTGGCTGGCCCCGGCAACCAACGCATCCTTAGGTTAGAGAAGATGACCCCTGATACAGACAACCAGGCAAGCATATCATAACCCACAAGCAGACTGCCCACGCCCCATAACAGGACAAACACTTCTCAAGAGACGCCTCTTCAGTCTCAAGGGCACTAAACAATAACATGCTAGCCAACACTAAAAGTTCGCAAGAGACCTCCCTTCGGCTTCAAGCAAAGAAATTAGTGCTAGCCCCAGAGAGGTCCCTTCCCTCAACTGGGATTTGTTTTTCCAAGAGACGTCTCGTCAGTCTCAAGGAAATGTTGAAACACTCATCTCAGAGAGGTTTCTTCCCTCATCTGAGTGAAGACAGACCCTTAGCCAAGAAGCACGGAGTCCCTCTACTGACCACTCTCAGTCAAATAAAGTTGAACTTCTTTATGCTTGCCTTCGTCTGAATCTCTTGAAAGAACGACTTAGTCAGAGACACAAAGTCATTCTGCTGATAATTTTCAATCAGACAGAACTGAACTTTTTTATGCCCGTCAGACTTTCTTTTTGTGATAAGGATAATACCGCTTATATCACTTGACGTGCCACAGCCATGAGTCTCTCAGATCTTGACACTATATCAAGGCTCTTAGAACTGTACTCACAGTCACTCCCCACTCTCAGGGTTTGACACTCATGGAACGACTGCAGCGCTGAATCAAGGATATAGTGTCATTAACTCAGTTGCTTACTGAAATAAATAATGAAATGACTTGCTGATAACTGGAATATTGAAACTGGGATGCTGAAACTGAAGTACTGTTACTGAAATGCCGAAATTGAAATATTGAATTGACTATGCAAGAATGATCATTGCCTGCTGATAACTGAGCCTCACTGTCTCAGTGTCTTACTGTACTCTTTCTCAGTCCTTTATGACCGTTCTCTTATTTGGATGGTTGACTTCTCTTTCCTCTCTTCGGAGTCACTGTAGGGATTAAGTCAGGGTCTCTGAAGATGAACTTACGAAGTCTTGACCCTGACACCATGTCGTGAACTCTGGATTCATCCATTTCTGATATTTCATAAACTTTGCCCTTTGCTTCTCTTGTAATTCTGTGAGGACCAAGCCATCTGGGCTCCAATCTCTTAGTCCATTGTGTCTCAAGAGAACTGTCAAACAGAAGAACAACATCTCCAATCTTCAATTTTTTTTTTCTTATATACCTTTTCTTGTTCCATCTCTCTTGATCCGATAGCCTGCTGGATGTCATTCTCTCTGCTGCATCCATCACTGCCTGATCAACTTCAGATATTTGCCCCATCCTGATCTGAAGGAGTTCTGAAATAGAATAATCCCTGTCACTCTCTTGACTTGACCAAGTCTTGACAATATTTTCAATTGGTAACGTAGCATAACGGTCATACCACAGTGTAAAAGGTGCATAATCAGTAGTTCTCTTGATTGTGATATTATCATCATATACAGCAGCTCTTAACACCTTTGGCCAGTTACTGAGTTTCCCTTCACACCACTTGGCCAATGAATCTTTCAGAGTTTTGTGGCCTCTTTCAACAGGCGCATTCGCTTGAGGATGGTAAGTAGTCACATACTAAATTCTGACACCCAATCTGAGTGTAATTCTTCTGACAACCTCATTTCTGAATTTTGATTCTCTGTCTGAGACAAATTCTCTGATGAAAGGATACCTAAGATAGACTTCCTCTATCCAATCAGCCACTTGCTCGACTGTCTTCATTTTCAGAGTTTTTGCCTCAACGTATCCAGAGAAGTTATCTCTCATGTTTAATATATATCTCATCTCACCCTTGCCTGGAGGCATAGTGATGAGATCCAAATGAACTCTACTACCTGACTCTACCAGAATTGTAGGGAACAAAGACTCAATCATCCTTGTGGTAGACCTCTTCTGACACAAGACACATGATTTACGGTATTTTAAAATCATGTCTCTCACGCAAGATCAGAAGTAGAGTTTGAAAGTCTTGGAGTAGGTATCCTCAGCAGCCCTGTGGCCACCAACGACCCCCTCATGTAGGGCAGCAATTATCTTTAACTGCCTCTCTTTACCACAGACCACTCTTAGTGGAGGTAAGCCTCCCTTACCATCCACAAAGAGGTGTCCTCTCTTTAATCTGAATTTCTTCCTTGAATCTTTACAATAATACTCTTTTAGCTGCTCCCTTTCCTTCTTCCTGCCAATCTCTTGATAATCTTCATCATATTCTTCAAAGGAGAAAAATATCTTTTCTTCCTTCTTTTCACTCTCTTCTTCTTCCTTTGAACCTGAACTTTCTCCAATTTCATGAGCAGCGGAGCAGCCACCGCTGCTGCATTAACTCTTGCATACCAATCGTTTGGTTCATCATCTTCTTCTTTCCCTAGAATCGACTCATAGACGTATGCACTCGGAATTTCTCCTCAATTGTCTCTCTCTTCAGGCCACAGACTCTACCTGTAGGAGCATGGTGCCTCATAATCCTCATCATCTTTTTCATTAAGAAAATTATCAACATAGGCAGATTTTTCAATTGTTCCATTCACATCTTCTTCTTCTTCTTCTCGCCACTCAATCCGGCTTAAGCCATCCGCTATGTTCTTCTCAGTGAGAATCTTTTCCAATTTAAAATCATATGTCCAGATGAAAGCGATTCACCTGCTGACTGTTGGATCTACCTGTTGGTGTTTTTTAATGACACCTATCACAGCAGATACATTAGTCCTCAGGATGAATTTCCTTCCCAAAACGTAGTGCCTGAAGCACCTGAGGCTGTGGATGATTGACAGTAGCTCTTTCCTGAATTGGGTGTAGCCACTTTCAGTAGAATTGAGGGTTCTGCTTTCAAATCTTAGAGGCCTCTCTCTCTCATTTTCATCTTTCTGAATAAGCACTCCACCCAGAGCAACTGGTCCTCCATCTGCCTCAATGATGAAAGGTCTTGTCTCCTCATCATCATAATATGGTACTCCCAGCACTACACCACAATCTCTTAGTTTTTCTTGCAACGTTTCTGCTGCAGTCTGTCTCTTATCATTCCATGCTAAGTTAGCCCCCTTGTCTTACCATTTCTCTCAGAGGCTCTACAAGGACAGCAAAATGAGGAATAAAAATCCTCCAGAATCCACAGATTCCCAGGAAACTCCTGACATCTGTCACTCTTTTGAGAGACAGAGGTCAGTTCAAGATCTTGTTCATCTTCTTGGGATCTCGGCTCCTACCCTTGAAGAAGCATCTGAAGCCCAAAATTATCACTTCTGGTTGGAAGAGAAGAGACGTTGGCCCACTGGCAGTCAGATTATACTTCCGAAGTCTTTCTAGGACCATCTTTACTCCTTCAGCATGTTCCCAGACAAACTTCCTGACTCCCCCTGCGACCAAAGTTTCATCTTTCACCAAGGGTCCTTTCACAGGATTGTGATCAATATAGGGACTGTTTTTTTCAGGAGAAATATCCTGCATGACTTTGATCATATCCCTTTGAACCACTGCCACCCCGTTAGTCCAGCCCTGAGGTACCACACACATCTGAACAAGCCTCCTTGGCGTGTGCATGGCAGTCATGGGTCGGCTAGTGGGATCAATAGGGAACTGATCATAGCCAGAATACAGGTCAACTAGAGAATAAATACACCGACCAGC
>BFEA01000141.1:1263650-1278055 GCA_003427395.1 Chara braunii
CAGTCATGGGTCGGCTAGTGGGATCAATAGGGAACTGATCATAGCCAGAATACAGGTCAACTAGAGAATAAATACACCGACCAGCAAATGATTCAACGAGGAGGTCAGCATTAGGAAGACTACCTTCATCACGTACCGTCACAGAATTAAGCTTCTGAAGATTCTGTATCCATCTTAGTCCTCCCCCTGGTTTTCAGAAACAAAACCAGTGGTTAGCATACGGTCCATCAGCAGGTTCAACAACATTAGATGCAATTTTTTTGTCAATACACTTCACAACCTCTGCCTCTTCCTTCAAAGCATACTTGGTTAGTCTATCATTCTATGGAATATGGTAAACTGTCCAAATCTTGGCCATCTTGATCATGTCCACGTCCAACCGCCCCCTCTCTTCATCATTAAAGGAGAAAGCACGAGAGAACTCCTGACACATATATTTTTTCTCTTTAGGCAGGATAAACTAATCTGAGCCTATCTTCATTGTGTCAAACCTTTCTTTGGTGACCCTATTCTTCAGTTTTGCTGATTCCCTCAATGCTCTTATAATTTGTTTTTCCTTTTCCAATGCTTCATCATAATCTTTCTCTATTAAGACTGCCACTGGGTTTTTCTTCACCCCCTTGGGCTTGTATTTTCTTTTTGACCCAGTGGCTATTTTCTTAAAAAAAACTGAGTCGATGCAAATCTCAATTTCATCTTTCCTCCCTTAGCCGTCTCTACTGCTTTCTTGAAGGCTTCAATTTGTCCATCTTCATCCTCTACTTTACCAAGGGCTTTCATCATTTTCGAAACTTGATTGATTCCCACTGAAATTTTTTCTTTTGCTTCTCTCCTTTAGTCTCCTAACCCTTTCAGCAGATACCTCCCTCCTGATTGAATTAGCAGATAGTTGATGCTTGAAGTCATTTTTCGTACCGACCATATAGATCTGCTCTTGAGCAGTCTCGGGATCTTGTAGACTGATCCAAGATGACCCCTCATGACTGGAAAATTGGACCTCCTCCATCCTATTCAAGAATGGGGTTCCCAAGATACAGTCATGATCCAGATCCGGTACTACAAAACCTAGTAACTCCACAGTCATTGTCCCAACCTTGATAGGCAAATTATCAATAAATCCTGCCACGAACAGCTCTCCTGCGATATTAGTTAGTACATTTTGTGCAGGTCTGTCAATAGATAAATTAGACGCTTCCATCGTTTTTCGTGAAAGAAGTATCATTTTTGCCCCAGAATCTACTATGGTTAGAATCTTCACCTGATTAATGCGAATTGTAAGATGCCCACAACCCATGGTTGCAAATCTCATCTTGCAACCTGGTAGTGATCTATTCACTTGGTTAGGAAAGACTGACTCCAAATAGTTAACTTCCATCTTCTTCTTCTCAATTAACCTCTTCAACTTTTTTCTCAATTTGGGTGCTAGTGTCATTGCTTCCTTGAAAGACAGTGTCACTTCCGTTTCTTCCAGCATTTTAGCAATTACATCAGAAATCACAGTCCCATCATTCAAATCACTCTTGAGAATAAATTTTATTTTTCTCCCTCGTTCGTTTTTTCCTGTGAACGTTCCGGTTCAGGGTTATCAAGGATGTTAATAAGTGACTCCTCAGCCTTCTTTTTTTTATTTTCTTCTGTCATTTGAGGTGTCATACATGCTTGATGGTTTCTCACTTCACCAACTCTGACACTGGGTTCCATGATAAGTTCTGGGGGTAGATCACCATGGAATGACATCATGTTAGCCCGGAGACGAGCCATTTCATTGGGAGAGGACTCTACTAATTCAGAAAGATTATGAGAAGTAGGATTCCCTCCCAGAGAAGACTCACTTGTAGTTGCCTCACTAGGCTCACACTCTGTCAGTGTTAAGGACTGCAGAGGCAGCTCAATCGTGGTACAAGGGTCACTTGCTCTTTGTACCAGTTCATTAGGCAAGTCTCCAGTGAGGAAATGAACATTCACATTGGTCTTTCTCTTCTTCTTAATCTTCATCTTTTCATCATGTTTAAGAGCAAGAAGCCTCATACCTCGCGGATGTATGGGGTCCAACTTATTCCATGAAGTATCACAGACATGACTCATTGCATCTTTCTTTGCCACCCCACTGCTTATATCCTCCTCAAGAGGCTTGCAATAGGTGGTAGTATGTCCACTTTCGCTACAATAGTAGCAAGTAAAACTCCTCTTAGGACGCTAATCATATTTTCTTCTCTCTCTGCTTTCTCCATCGCCATTCTTCCCATTCCTCTTGGTTCTGGACGAATCCCCCTTCTTACCATGATTTTCATTGTCATCATCATCGTCATCATCTTCCTCACTTTCAGCCCTTTTTTTTTTCCCTGTCATCCACAGCATGCGTTGCAGGCCTTGCAGATATAAAGTTAGCCATCACTTTTTGAAGAATATTCTCAGTAGTCAAATTGCTTCCTCTATTCATTCCATTCTCAGTCTCCTAGTCCTTGGCCAAAGTACTGATCTGTCCAGTGACCATTTCTTATGGGAGACAGTATGTAGAGTTCTTATGATTGCAACCATTTCATCCCATTTGAGAGGATAGTGCTGAGCTTGATTAAGAACTGCTTGCCTTTCAGTGTCAGTAAAATTTGTCAAAAATATATTCGTTCAAATATGGAATTCTTCTTGTTGTTCGGATGAAGGTCTGAAGAAAAATATTGAAGGTGTCATATTTAGCTCTTCTAATGTTAAGTAAATCCTTAGTTGTGGTCGGAACTGAATCTTTCTCAAATTCTTTTTTCAGTCTCTCCTTGACTTCTTCCCAAGTAGTAGCACCTTCCATTAGTTCCTGAACTGCCAGTCTCGAATCAGTGTCACAATAAGATAGAAGGTGCTTAAGCCGTTGCTTATCTGTCCAGCCATAACTGAGTCCAAATAATTCATACTCATACAAGAAGTCATTAACTTGGGGTCCTTTGAAACAGGTAATCCTCTCATCTGGTCTCTTTGCTCTTGCAATATCCGACCCTCCTTTATAGTATCCACTCTCTCGACCAGTTTCCGTAGAGCCCCAACCAATGCCTCTTCATTGGTCCCTGCTGATGTACTCGGTCTTGCTCGCCCTGCCATCTTAACCATAGACTTTTCCTTGATATCCTCTTCTCTTCCTCTGTCACTGTTATCCCTTTCTCCCTTGCTCATCAATCTCTCACTCTTCTCGCAAGAGATACAGGCTCGTTTTTCTCTTCTCTTGTCTGCTATACCCCTGAGAGTTCTGTACAAATAGGGTATAAACAATAATCAATTGGGTAGTGATCAAGGGCAGTGCAATCCTTCTCAGCCTTCCAATGTAATCTTCAATCAACTCTCTCTCATCATCTCTATTCAATCTTCTATTATACCCCTTTTACAGTACCGCGAATCATAAAATATCGAGTCAGGTCTATAATCTCATAATCAAATTGCATCGTTTACAGCCCACTGTTGATTTTTTTTGCCAGAGAAACCCGTTCCCGAGAAATGTGGTATGATATTCTCTCAGTAGTCCCTACTCTCACCACCTTTAATAGATAGTTTATCTCAGTCTGATCAGTAATAGTTCTCAAAGCAGAATCTCTCATGCGATCCAAGAAAGGCTGTAAAAACTCAAGGTCATCCAGGGTAGAAAGAATTATGTCATAGATCCGAAGAGTCCTCTCTACCTTGGCTACTGTATCTTCCAACACAACTCCTAGTGTCAACTGTTCGGTCAAACTGGGCATTGTTAATCATCATAAGCAACATCTGAAAGGTAGATCTTAGGTTGGACATAAGCAGGGACCTCGAATCTGTGTTCAAAGGTACTCAGGAGTATGGATTTTATCATCACCGTGGAGTTTTTTTCTCTTGCCCTTCCAATCTCAGCAATGGTTTCCAACAGAGGCATCCAATCTTTCCTGCCTTCAAATGCTTTAGCAATTGAGAACTCAGGAAGCCTTTCAAATTGTCTTACTTCTTTCCCCCATGTTACTTTTCTCTTTAGCTTTTCAAGTCACTCCTTGGTTCTTATGAAACTAATATAAGCACCCGTCTAACACTTCAAGTAGTCATCTTCCTTTTCTAGACGTGTTGGTACGTAAATCCGTACATCCAGGCTGCAAGTACTCAGAAATTTGACCACTGGGATGTGAAATATTATGGGCCCTCTCTCACAAGTCTCATACCTCAAGATCAGAAAAGGATTATCACACCTTATCACCTCATAGATTCTACCCCTCACAGTAGTTATCCTGGCTGCTGAGAGTATTCTTATCGGGCTCTCTTCACTTTCCATGCAAACTTTATCATGGCATACCAATTGTTTTTAGATAGATTGATATCAAATAAGGGAGGAACTGAGAATCCATCAAAGACAGTAAATCGGGTCGACCCAGTGAAGCATTTGTTCTCCCTCTCAAGCCTCTCTTTCTCTCTCAGTACTACATCTTCAGCAAATCCTCAGCATCTCCCATACACTTCAGCAACACTTCTTTCCTTTAGGACATAGATTCTTACGTCATACACATCCAGGTCTGTGAAATAGAATGTCAGTACATAAAATCGTTCATGCTCCCATCCGCTCTCGACCATCTCATACCTGACAACTTCATATGGAAATACCTCTCTCTTGCTTAGAGTATTCAGCGACCTTAGGAGACCTTCAATCTTCTCTTGACTTGGACCCGAACCTCTGCCAAAATTTGTCCTTCTTTGTCTGATTACTTCTGCTAAAATCTCTTAAGTTCTCATAACCACTGCTTCTTTTCTCTCTTGTTAATACCATATTGATTATAGGTAGCTAGTTACTCTCATCACAATAGTTGTGAGGTATAGGAGGGATTGGAACAGTCTTGTATGTTACTGGCATTATACCCCACTCCACTTTCTTATTTTGCTTGATCAAGTATACCTTTTCGTCGTAGATAAATTGGATCACGATCTCCCATAACCAATTAAAATTCTCACCATCATTGTTTTGTCTTCTTTGACATCTGGGCGGATATCATAGACATGGTCCTCCAAGAAGTGAGTCAGCACTACACAGATGGTTGAACCACAAGAGTAATAGTCTCAACAAGCTCCATATCTGTACAGAAATATTCCTCTCGTGGTAATTTTGGACAATTTTTTCAGAACATAATCGACCAGCATTTGTCTCGATCCGTCTCACTCTCTTCATTTCGATTCTTTTCAACGCATTGACGGTAATTGGGCATATCTGATGTCAAGCTGGAATCTCTCCAGTCAATAATATCAATGTCCTTTCCCGATTCAGTGTGGTACCTCACACAAGGAAGAAATAGATCACAGTTAGCAACCGTGATTCTCAAGAAGTTCGGGACTCAAATGAGAATAATAAAATTAGCATGAAGCTCATAAAAATGTTAACAGTTCTCAGATCCTAATCAAAGCTCGAAGATGATGATGACCCAGGTTCGTTCCGGACACGAAAATATTTTCATGTCCCCAACAACGGCGCCATTTTTATCGCATTTTTTCCAGTCGGGCCGCTTTGGGCGACCGGAAAGCCAACAAGCTGTCACGCAGGATTTTGCATGTGATTGCAATAAATAAAATAAATTAAATAATGCAAATCCCTTCTTGTTGTGTGCGTCCGGCTTCCAGCGAGACCCTTCAATTGCGCTCTTCGCCGATCCCCGGTCTTAGGAATCTTTTATTTTTATTCGGAACAGTTGAACATCATGCAAATAAATAATCATAGAAATTATAGGATGTTATGCATGCATCAATTATCTCAACCTGATTTTGAAAACTGTGACAGAATCATCCAAAGAGGCAATCATCAAGCAAAAATAACGTAGAAAATAAGACTGACTGACTCGAGCAAAGACAGGAGCAATTGAATGAGGGAAGAATGAGAACTCATAATAATCTCAGAAAGTACATGTAAACGAGCATGGTCAACACCTCTCAAGAGTCCTCACTCATCCCTCTGGTCAGTCTCTCTCAATCTCTTTTTACTGATTTTTTCAGGTGTCGATACCCACGCCCACGTACAATCTGAGACTGAGGCTTCGTGACAAAATGCCACCTGTAGCCAGCAAGCTCTGAGCACGACCACCCGAGGCACATAACACGGTAATTAACCATGGAGCAAAACTCCTCCCACAATGTAGGCAGCCCGTCTCAGTGGGCTCAGACAACGCCTCAATGTCGATAAACGCTGGGGACATGTACCTTTTTGCCAAACCGATCACATCTAGCCAACTTGTATCATCTGTGAGAAGAGAAGGAACGGGAGGCCTATGATAGTCAGTATAAAGCATCGGCCCGAAGCTACGAATCAACGTAGCGCCACTCTCATCGAGCTCCCTCTCTCTCTGCTCAAGGTATTCGGTGGTTGAGATCCAGACCGGATCGAAAAGCTCATGAATCTTCTTGCCCTTCTTCAGGTAAGGCCTCTGATCATGGATAGTGTCATCAGCAAAACTGGTCTGGACAAC
The DNA here is from genome assembly GCA_003427395.1 of Chara braunii. Lineage (NCBI taxonomy): Eukaryota > Viridiplantae > Streptophyta > Charophyceae > Charales > Characeae > Chara > Chara braunii. The sequence continues at coordinate 1,270,091 of BFEA01000141.1, forward strand.
GAAGATTGACAGATCTCCCTGTCTGAAACCAATGGCATTAACATACTGATAATGAAATGCCTCTTTGCATGAGATCCGATTGAGGTTGGTCAGTACTGACTCCATAACCGGCGTAGACTGAACTGTGCTCATGAGTACCCTTGCCAGTACAAGCTGATCAGATGGTCCCTGGTAACAGGTTACCGAACAGATTGCAGAAAACTGTCTGCTGAAAACTGAAAACTGAAAATTGAACGCTGATGACTAATGCTGAAGACTGATTGCTGGAAAATGATTGCTGGAAAACTGATTACTTGGAAAATGATTGCTGGAAAATTGATTACTGAAAAATGATTGCTGAAAAACTGATTACTCGGAAAATTGATTGCTGAAAAAACTGAAGAAGAAACTGATTACTGTTGAAATTACTGGTCGCTGAGCCAAATGCTGATTATATCTTATGAGTTGCTGAATTGTCAGTGATTACCATGTCATAACAACTTGTCATTTATCCTCGTGTCTTGCAGGTTTGCAGTACTTCTGGTAACTACTAGTTTACAACCTGATCCAATCTTATCCTACTCACTTCCTGCCCAATGCAATTTCGTTTTATTTGTATCTACAAATGGTTCTCCTTGCCTCCTCAACAGAACCCACAGATGAGATGGTTGCACAAAGTCTTCCGCTTCTGTCATACAAGTAGTAGGTATATTCAATTTTCGTATGGTTTCTCACGAGTGTCAACCCATGCTCCATCATGATGGTAGTCGGGTGATTATAGTCATCGGTTGCAATCTTCCTCATGTCCCTTGCTATGACCTGATGCAAAGAACAAGTCATTCGAAATGTATCACCGTCCTCCATTTACCCCCTCTTTTTTTTTTTTGGTTTAGCGTTGTCAATCTCGAGCCAGAAGATTTGCACTCTGTGCCTCGTAGCAGTCAACCGCAGATAAGAGTCCCTAGCAAAAGACTACAGCAGGGTCCCAGTAAGAGGTTTACAGCAAACTGGTGGACGATTCGCTAGTGGCGGCCTCCTCAGATGAGTTTTCCGCATATCTATCCTTGATCGCCCTATCTAGGAAGTGGCAACAGAGAAGAAACAAAAGAGAATAAGAAAAAAAAAAAAAAAAAAAACCGAGAGAAAGACTTATAGTGTTCACTTGAGCCTCTCTTTTGCCTGTTCCACTGACTCCACTGAGGATCCAGTGCTGCGCAGATTACCCTGACAGTCGACGAAATAAAGTACGCACTCTATGAATTTCCTCTCACCCACGATCTGAACAGCGTGTTCCCTCTGGGTTTGCTGGTACAGCTTCATGTCCTGACTCGCCTCCTCTTCCCATCCCTTTTTCTTTTCTCTGACTAACGTGCTCTTTACTATTAGGATCTCGTTATCCCTCATATCTCCTTTACTACATTCATATCCCAAGATGGTGAGACCCTGGTTTTGGGCTGCTTTTCGTTAAATAGGGAGACACAGACGTTTTGAGTGATAGTTGGTGGGTACTGGCCGATGTAGTTTGTTTGCCATTGTCCCCTGTTGTTTGTCGTTTTAGACAGTCGTCTGAGCACTTGTTCAAAAGATGTTTTTCCCACTGATTGACGATGGGGTAACAATTGAGCAGTAGTTAGATAGCGATCTGGAAATGGTAGCACACTTTTTCAAGCCCCGGCTTCTACACAACAGGGCATTCGGATGAGAACTTCCAAGTGCTTTATCTGAGTTTCGAGTTCTTGTCAAGAAGGCTTTTCTGAGCACTGATTACTGTTGAGCATTGTCTGAACGTATTCCGAAAATTATCTGAGTTTCACTAAAGTAACTTTCTAGTCTTGCATGAGTAGAGCCTAAGTTTCGCTTGAGTAATGCCTGAGTTTCACTTGAGTAATGTCTGAGTTTCACTTGAGTAAGTATTTGCTTGAGTTAACTGAGTCTGTTTCGTCAGTCCTTCAGGCTGACACTTGAGTCTGAGAAGAAGTCGTTTAAGTCCAATTTGTGTTTGGACCATCTGAAACCAAATCAAGATTGTTTGAAACGAATTATCCGAGCCTTAATTGCCCGATAATCAAAGCGCAACTAATACTGGCTTTGCCTCATACTACCCCTTTTTGCTGCCTCCACTCAACTTTCGACAGGCAGTAACACACAAAGGTCAATTCTTGACCCCCACGGTTAGCAGAGCCAGACAAGGGTAAGCATGGCTAGGGTGACACGCACTCCCCCAGTGCTATAACGAAGTCTCAAATATGAATCAGATGAAATAGGCGTGACACCATGACGGGGGTCTGCTCAGACAGCCTGTCACAGACCACCATACGGGCCCTGAAGGGCGGGATTAGTAACGACTCAAAAAAAAAGAGTAGTCACTAATCACCATCCACAAAGAATTTCGCGAGTAGATATACAGTTTCCCTCAAGATGCGTTGTTTTTTGCCCATCATAGAACAATCTCAAATCACGAACTCTACTACTCACCAAAGGTTCACTTAAGGCGCGGCTGAATATGAACAGGCAAGCTACTCTTCTGAGCTCGTTTACTTAATCCACATTTTAATTCCCTGAATGATCGAAATCACTGCTGGGGTTTTCGCTCGGACGGAATTGTAAGCCCAATAACAGTAAGGAATTAAATAAATAAATAATTAAATGAATGAGAGTAAGTTCTCTTTTAACTGATTAGATTGATCATATCTCTACCAGCTCACCACCTATCCTCAGTCAATGATTTGCACTAACAAAATTACCAAGCTTGCTTATCGGGTCAGATTCAACACGCTTGCTCCTCTGCTCTACTCCAAAGCGGTTTATCGTTCACCATTGGAACAACTGAAGAATCAAAATCAATGAGAAAGACGGGATTGGCATTGTACCAATATTTGCTCAATCTGACCTATTTCAAGAAGTTATCACAGGGCTAAAAAGGGACCAATCTCCAAGCTACTGATCTCTCCGTCGTTGTCAGTGTTTTGAGTTCTCTTGTTAGGGCGAGCAACATCGATGGTCAAAACATTCCTCCAAAGCTCATCTAGGCTCGTTTAGAAGAGGCAGGGATGAGATAAGACCAGCGAGCCAAACAGACCAGCGTACCCCCCTGCGCTCACGAGGTTGGCGGCACCTTCAATGATGCCTTTTCCTATTCACACGGGAACATGTATGATCGTGTTTTCATGCACTCGATCCTTTCCATGCCACATGTGAACTCTTACAATTACTGGCAAGATTTTGACCATATGAACACATGTAATCCCAAACGGTTATGTGCTCGCGCAGGCACACGAAGTAGCCACACAAAGCGGTCACACTGTGATCACGCAGCACCGTCACACTATGTAATCACGCCTCGTAGTCACCCTATGTAAACACGCCGCAYAGTCATAAAACATAGTCACATAGCGTAATCACGAGYTGTAGTCACACAGTGAGGTCACACGAAGTCGTTACACGAAGTAATCAACACTGTGCAATCACACACAGATGAGAGGGAAAGGAAAAGAAGTCAAATTCCTTATTTCATTTGTAATCTCCATTCTCGTRRAATTTAAGCACACGATCGCAATGGCAGCACGTCTCTTTGACCTTGCCATGAGATCCATTAGATCATACAGTACGAATAACRCTCCCAAATAAACTGTGCCTGGACGTGTTAAACTCCGTGAATATTCAACTCCAGCCTCACTAACATCTCAAACCATCCTCCCATACGTTAAATTCCTTCCGAGGCAAGTTMATTTCAAACGTTGTTACAAACCGAGGCTAGTTCATTTCAAACGTTGTTACAAACYGAGGCTACTCCCTTAATCGCTTATTTATACAGTCTACTGAGGAACTTAATTTTCTTTTGTCACTATGCGACATGATCTGTCAATGACAATCAATCGCACCGTTTACTYGAACTAAGAGGGGGAGTAAAACTAGTGAGAACAAAAGGGRTCATATTTCGTAAAAGCCAACATCTTATCTGAAGGCTCGACCATGATAATCATATCAGAAGACGTGTCAACGACCCTTGATTGCTTTCTCCGTTGCCTCCTGGAAACCACTTGAGGGTGATGGAAAGCAGATRATCATCAGCGCGAATACGCCAACCGGTAAGCAAAACCTCTCTCACACGTCTTTATAACTCAGACATCCTTTCTGGTGAAGAATTCACCAATGTTCATCTCACTGAGCGTTTGACTCGGTCATGGGCTGCCATTTGCTCGGACCCTTTGGCGTGAAGATGAGCTTACGCGCGTAAGCCTCCTTGACTTATCTCACTCGTTCTGTCACCTGCACTCTCGAGCCCTCGCTCGAGCCTCTTTCTTGTCAGTCCGCACATGACTCCCTCCTCACGACCATACATATCACATATACGCCAATCATAGTAGATGAGTCGAGTCTCCCCCTGCTCAAGCAAGCACCAGCTCGGCTTATCACTGGTCACGCACTAATTACCAGGTGATTATAGCCCATGCCTTAGTGAAAAGCTGTTGACCCGCATCCGTGACAAGGAGTAACCTCGCTCAGCACGCGGCAAACGGATCGAGTAGCAGCCTACTCCACACCCTGCAAACCAACTTCCCTTAATGGACTCCCCTCACGTGGTTCCGACAGGCTCCCCCTTCACTCTTATGCTGTCGTCCTCACGACAGCTGTAGCCATGTCACTTGAGTGTGCAGACAACAACGGACACACAAGTGCCGGAACTTTACACGAGCATGCAAGCAATTGACATCCCCGCACTCTGCAAGCTCACGTCCTACTTCGCTTCACACACTGTTGTCTAGTTGACGTCAACATCTCACACCTGTACTTTTAGCTCTCGTCCCTTCTTGTTGACCTGTTGCACGCCCTCTCTCCACGCATGTCGATCCCCCCTTCTTCTTTTGCCTCACACCCGTCTCTTACCTTTACTCTGTTTTCCTCCTGTCCCGCGGCCTCCAATCCCGCGGCCCCTGGGAGTCAGCTCTCATGAGCTGGCCTCGGGTCCCTTTTCCACCGGCTCCGCGGCTCGGTGGTGTTTCTGGATCTCCTTGGGTCTGTTCCAGGACCTGAGATCCGTTTCTCAGTCCGCCTCACTCGTTTCGCTTTCCCCACCTGAGTCTCTCTCGTTATGTTGTTCCTCTCTCATCTCGGTCCCAGTTGATGACTCGATCTCATGATAGATGACAGTCACTCTCAAGCCCACGGTCACCCCATTTCGTCTGCACATCTGTTCCGCCCTGTCACGAGCTTCGGAAATGGCAGCCTGCAGCCTCTGATCACCTCGCATCTCCTCCTCTCTCCCCCCTTCTATGCAGACCTTCAGTCGGACTACTTCTCCCCCATCATAGTTCAGGGCCGTCGTAATCAGAGRGCCTTCACCCGACACTGRAACCCAGCGCACCGTGTGCCGCCAGCAGCCAGGCCTAYAGCCGTGTAGTGCCATTGCCACTCARAATAGCCTGCCCCGTTTGATAGACAGCACAACACTAGATCGTCGAYTTCYTATAGCAGRCCTATCCACAKGAACTCGCARTACAGACTATACCACCAGGTGACTGGYCGCGGACGATATCTCAACCCCTCTCCCTTTTRTAGGGCTTTCCTCTGCGTTCTGAACGAGGAACTTTCATTAGTCCTTTTCAGACTCCACCGCTTCTCAAGAATTTTAAAACAATGGATTAATAATTAACTTTCAAAAACTAATACTCAACCCAGAACCCAACGGTCGATCACGTATTAAATTCTCACTTGTCAATCCCAGACCCCAGCAATATGACTGCAGGTTTTGCGCCGTGGTCCCATTATGGAGTACTAGAAGTCACTTCTCCGTTTTTACATAGCAGCGCAGGCCCATCTTCATCGGGCACCCATGTCCGATGGCAAGGAGGGAGCTTATGACCCCTCCACAGGGGGGTGATAGGCCTCCTACCGATGCGGCCGCGGGTCACCCTTCTTTTGGGGTCTCATCGCACGGAGCCAGATCGGGGCTCACCCGCAGATAGTATATGCAAGGTCAGCCTACTTAGGCTACGGACTGTTGGCTTCGAAATTCGAACCGTTGGCTTCCCGCGAAAGGATAAGCCAACAGGTTGAAAACCACATTTAGAAAACTAAATAGTAATAAAATAATAATAATAATACCAATAATGATAATAATAATATTAATTGCCGAAAAGGAAAGGGTGGCGTCCCAGAATTTCTCCGCGCAGCACCCTTGCCTGACAGCGATCCACGTTCACGCAAAAAATTTGCACCCGATTTTCAATCTTTGTCATTCCTTTTCTTTGTTTTATTTTTTTCTTTTTCCTTCTAGTCCTTACTGTATCTGCCTCTTTACCTGGCCATCGGGGTCCCGCTACAAGGTTCGGACGAACGAGTCTAATTCAGGCGATATACAAGGGGTAAGTAGAGCCCCAGGCCATAAGGCCACAGTTGCAGTTCGAAAACCCGAATCGACGGCCTCCCCTGCGAAGTGACAGACGACAAGCGGAAAACTGAAAATTTGGGAAATTAAGTAATAACATTAATAATAATAATAATAATAACAATCAGTAAGCAAAAATGGAAAGGGGATCGTAACATCACAGTGGCCCAAAGCCGTTGGATTTTCCCCGAACTAAAGTGAGTTCAAATTCGGCGCTTTGTTTCCTCTCTTTTAGCGACCTTTATTTCGTGCACCTAACCCATAACCCTGTACAGAGGATTTCGTCGCACGACAGAAAAGACCGAGCCAGTCCTTTCACTTCTGTGTCCCAGGGCGAGCCCGGCGGCCACCACGGCCACAGGCCGGTCATGCTCTGCTGCACAGCAGGGCGCCGAGCCTGCGTGGACCAACGGAAATCAGTGGCGCACCCCTTTATGTCGGGGGTTCTGCCACTGGGACTGGTCCATGCCAAGGCACAGCTTGGGTGCTAGGGACAACAGGGGTACAGGCTGGAACATCAAAACGGGGAGCTGGTACAAGAACTGGTACCAAGCAGGGCTTGGTACACAGAGGAGGGCCGGAAAGTCGTGCCCTCCGACAGCGCGACTTTCGTTTGAAGTACCCGTCAGCCTTTTTCGTGTGTACGTCCGCTTCCTGTGCCGACCCTTCATCTAGTATTGTGCTGAGTACTGTGCTGTATTTCTTTGAGGGGGTGCGTGTGTGTGCGCGCAGGGTTTCGTTTATTTCTTCCGATAGTTGTGAAAAAAAAGGCCGGGAAAAAGCAAAGAAAAAAGAAGAAAGAAAAAGGAAAGAGAAAGAAAAGGAAAAAGAAAGAGAAAGGAGAAGAAAAAAGAAGAATAAAAAAAGAAACGAAAAAAGAAAAAAAAACAAGAGGAAAAAAGAAGAAAAAAGACAAAAGGAGAAAACAGAGAAAAAAGGAAAGAAAAAAGAAAAAAAAGGAAAACAGAAAGAAAAACAGACAAAAGGAGAAAACAGAGAAAAAAGGAAAGAAAAAAGAAAAAAGGAAAGCACAAAGAGAAAAGAAGGAAAACAGAACGAAAAACAGAAAGAAAAACAGATGATGCAAGTACTGCCTCTTCCGCATGCTGCGCCCGGACGCCTGTTGCTTTCCTGATGGGCTCATCCTGCTAAAAGAAAGGGGCCATTTATCCGAAGGTCCGTTCTGGTTTCTGGCTCCACTGTTCATTGCCTGCCTCTGTGTGTGTGTGTGTGAGAGAGAGAGAGAGAGACAGAAAGAGAGAGATCGAGAGATCAAGAGAGAGAGAGAGAGAGAGAGAGAGAGAGAGAGAGAGAGAGAGAGAGAGGATAACGCATCAGTTCCGTGCATGTATGTGCCCACGAATCCAGTTTCATATACACTGCAACGTACTCACACACACACAGACGCATACACATTGTATATTTCCATGTTCTAGCAGAAGATCATTCCCATTTCGCTCATCCTATCAATGGAAGTAGCATGTCTGGAAAGCAGTGTATATTTCCATATTCTAGTGGAAGATTCATTCTGATTTTGCTCATCCTATCGATGGAAGTAGCCTCCCTCTATCTCTCTGCGTGCATGGCTGGAAAACCCT